>VZTV01001922.1:1469-43067 GCA_013400875.1 Anhinga rufa
GACTAGTCTTTGCTGGGGCAAGGTGCCACTGCCAGCTGTTTGCCGGTACTTTTGCAGCACTTCCCCTGTACTTCTTTGTTCTGTCCTTTCTGTTTGCAGCAAGACATCAGAAAATTTTCCCCTAAATAACCACTGTATTATTTTATAGGTTTAACCTTGTAACTCTTTCCTCTTATTTCCCTCTAAGTCACACGTTATCTCTTTCACTGCTAAATATTTCCTGTCTGTTCATTCATCGGCTTATTTTAGCTTCTTCCTTCCTCTTTGCTGGCTGCCTGCCCCCTATACGTCTGCTCTACATGTTTATACTCTTACCCATTGTTGCCTGTTTTCTTGGCCAGTATATTGGTTCCCATTCTTTGCCATTGTGAAACTCTCAAAGAATAACCGACTTACTTCACATTCTCTTTGTGTGAATCATGACTCTCGCAGCCTCCACCTCAGTAGCCGTCTTGACCCGTGGCAGCTCCTTGGAGACCAATTCCATAGTGGGAGTAGGCTCAGTCTGGTCAGTAGCCCTTGATACTTCACTTGCATTTAACAGGTAGCTTCAAGACTCAGCTAGGTTTTCTTTAAATTCTCTAATTTCCTTTCTGTCTTGAAAACAAACAGAAACTAACATTCCCTCCTTTTATAAAATTCATACTGGGTCCCCAAGGGGACAAAGCTAACTTAAACTTTGGAAACCTTTATTCCTGCTACTTCCTAGCAACCCATTGAAAGGAAGCAACAATTCCCAGACACCCTCAACCGCTCTCCTTGAATCCATTATAGACCCAAATAAATAGATAATGTGTGAGATTTTTTTATCCCTGTGAAGTTCTGTGCAATAGCATACAACATTATGATGCTAAGAGCCTCTTCTCTTGATTCACGCTGATCTAAGAGGATCACATCCCAAACTAGTTTTCTTTTTCTTTTTCTATGCCTGTTCCACTGCGATGTTCCCTCCCAGCACTTACCCCCTGCTGTTACTTAGGTGCTCCCTTGTTGTTTAAATTAGGGGTACAAGAAAGAAAAAGCAGCAAGAGTGGGAGCTCTTATGACTCAGATTTGTTTGATTAGCAAAAAGCACCCACTGAGCTCCAGAAAGCACAACTCAGGAATGGATGGGATAATCTAGGATTAGATTTATCTACTACTTTTTGCCTTTTAATTTTTTTTTAAATGAAGATTATTACTGTGAGTCAAAAGTTCATTAAAATACTGAAACTGGAAAGAAAAAATATGTTGAGCATGGCTGAAACACAGATCACTAATAGGGAGGTCCATCTTACATCCTTGCATATATAGCCGACGCTCTTAGAGACAAGGAACATGCACCCCAAATGACCTGGTGCTGTGCAACTGCAGGGCCACAGCATTCAGCCCCATTAGAAAGTAATTCTGATTGTGAATGCAGACTTTGCTGGATTTTACTGTGCAGTAACAATAAAAAAAGGCAACCCAAAGTGCTGTGTATATTTACTTTAAAAAAAAAATCAGTCTGATTGGTTTTTATTAGTATTTTGTCTTGTATCAGCTTTGTATTAAAACTGCAGACTGGCTTTGTATTTATCTTAGTACAAAATAGTCATAGAAAGGGGAGGAGAACATCATTCTCAATCCACAGCACCCTGACGCAGACTTAAAATAAGTAACTGTAGGGGACAGCCATCCTTAGAAACTTAGATGCATACACAATGTCTGTCAATTTTTAAAAGTTGCATTTTTCTCCCTTTTTCCAGGTATACTCCCCAGAAAAGATTGATATTTGATAGTTTCCAAGGCAGACCTTCCATATACAAAAAGATTTGTTGCTAAGTTCTACACACACACACACACACACACACATACGTTGATATATCATACACCTTGTGAAGTAAGTGTGTAACTACTTCCCTTCCTCTGTCTCAGCATGGCTTCAGCATTTACTGTGGCTTTTCTCCCAGTCACTGGATTTTGGTGGTGAAGTGACATGTTTTTCAGTTTCTCACATGTATGCTGTTCTTCATTCAGATCACCAGAGACATATACTGCATGATTAGTTAGTGAATCTAAAATTTCAGGTTCACTAACCACTTCATGAAACATCATGAGAAGTCAACGCAAGGCTACATCTCTGGTAAGTACCTGCCCACCTGAAAAAACAGATTCAGTGGAAGTCCCAGCTATAAAACAGCTTGTCATATGGTGTACTCACACTGGGAAGCTTGCATCTTTAGCATTTGCAAACTGGAGAGAAAGTTCCTCCTTAAAAGAGATGCTATCACAACTCAGCAGCAGTCACTCCTTCCATGCTGATCAGTTTTCATTACAGGAGTACTTTGTAAGTAAATAGTTATTAATAGGTAAAGTGCCAGGAGAGAGACACCAGCAATTGGTCTCTGTCCTAGACAGCTCCTCGGTTTTGCAGGATTAATAAAACACATTATTGTGCACTGCAATTGGCTTTCCTCTGGCTACCCTTCGTATCTGTTCTTGGGCTATCATAGTAGCCCATATCTCCTGAATTTTTACGTTCCTGCAGGCAGGGCATCATGGCACTGCTAGGGCAGACCTCAGCTCCAGGTCATGGCAACTCTCCACCATCCCACCCCACCCAGCAGCGTGGTTTCTTGCATTAGTGCCTGCATGCAGCTCAACAATCTCCTAAGTGCACAGAGATGAAGGGTTAGCTCGGCATCATGCTATTTAAACTGCTTTTAAACAAGTTTTGTTCCAAGTATTGTGGGTTTCCCTATGTATTACCTCTACTTTGATTACTGTGGCCTTCCCTGATTGCTTAGGCAAAGGCTTCCTGAAGTTAATGGGTAACTTTGCAACTTACAGAATGGGAACCCACCTCATTGATTCTGATATAGCTCTCAAAAGGAAGCTTATTCACTGTACTGATAGCAGGGACTCTCCTGCTCAGGGTAAGCTCGTAACTCATCATCTTTCACCACTAGCCCATGGTGAAAGCCAGGTTCAGTTACTGGAGGATGGCTGGTCCAAGAGGCCTGTCTTCACCTAAGAGGTACCACAGCTTATTGGTACCATTACCTGTACAAATCCGTTTCTATGACTCCAGTACTAGCCTAGGCCTATTCCTTCCACAACATTCAAGCTTATAATATCACTGATTTCTATTTTACTGTGGCCTCCTAGCACAACCAAGTTATCTGCCCTAGCTATCCCGCCTCAGGATGGGGATGCCACATTCAGATGCTTACTGCCCTCTCTTCAACATTTTGTGCCCAGAAGTTAGACAACAGCCTGGCTGACCTTCAGAATCACGGCCTTTAACATATTTCATGCAGTTGCCCTCTGATGGACAGAAACAGTGCAGAGAGAGTAATCAAACAGCCAGAGATTCCCCAGAGCAGGAAACCAACTTGAATTCTTCTAGGTGTTGGGCTAGCACTCACATGCAATGCCCGTACTCCTTCTAACCACATCAATACACAGATGGGTTTTGTGTAAAGACAGTCATACCTCCAGATGAAAGCACTATTGGACACCTTTCACAGGAAAATGCCACAGAAAACCTCTCAGAGACTGAAAGTTTGATTCAGACTCTGCTTACTGATCCACACGCTCTAAATACTCATAGTCTCCCTAACCATATCTGTTGTATACTCCAGCCACAATGAACAGACCCGTTCAGCACAATGTTTACCACTTTCATTAAAAAAACCCATGTTCTGAGGAAGAAAACACCCAGCTTCAAAAATGCTATATATTTATTGTCTATGAAATGTGAATAGGATATGAGCAGCTATTACCCATTACAGGCAAGGTGCTATGTTATACAGTCATATGTAGAGTCACACATTCAGACTACTACTCATACCATTTCCTCCAGACATCTAATTTGAGTGCCATGCAGAACCACAGTTAGAAGCCCAGGTTTATTGTAAAGGGAAAAAGAAAGACCTTTTGAGACAGCAGCTCAGAGCATAGATGCATGCCTAAAAGGACACTTGGTCTACAGTCAACTGCAGTATTCATCTCAGCTTGGATCTCTCTTGATTTTCACAATCTATGTATGAAATCTGATAATTTACAGCTCAGGTGGATCAGTTCAACCCAGTCCTCAAAACAGGCAGTTAAGCAGAGAGCTGCCTTGAATCCAAGCTGCTTCTTGTACAAAATAGGCAAGTCTCCCATCACTGAGAAAGTTAATTTATCCAGGTTTTTAGGTGTGCCTAGACAGACTTGGTATTTGACTTTTACAAATTCATAACACAATCCTTGTCTGTTTGCAAAAACATGTAAGTAATAACAATCCAACACACTTACTTAATGTTACCTTTGCAAGGGCTGAGCCCAGGCACAAGAGCTTAAAGCACATCTTCCGACAGCACCTACAGTGCTGAAAATATTGCCTTGTAGGTTAAGAAAAGACAACCCCTTGCTCTAGAGCTTTGTTCTCACATGCTCACTGCAGAAAAAAAAAATCCTGAAATTGATGCTGAACGAATTACTGTCCCCAAAGGCTTAAACACAAACCTCCTTTTCTCCAAAGGCAATGGAGCAACAACCCCACTAGATACACATCATGAAGGATCACACGATCCTCCTCAGGTACTTAAGACTGCAAATGTCTGTTCTCAGTAACTTCTATATCTAATGGCCTCACCCAGCTGGCAATCACCTGGACAGTGAAAAATATAAAATGTTCTTCAGTCATCACATCAGCCCTTTTCCATCTGACCCCTGGTTTCAAACCACTCGCAGCTCTGACCACGTGGAACAACTATAAGTGAGAACTATTCAACCCTGGAAGCTTAAAAATACCCAACTCACTGCAACTGTTTGAACTCACGGAGAGAAAAATTAGAATCAGCTGTTTAGCATAGCCTGAGTCTTCATGTCACGGGAGCTTGAAACTACTACACCTAAACTGAGAGAAATAAATTTGGGGGTTCTGCAAGCCAAGAAGGAATATATTTTGTCATGGCTCTTCACAATAGCAGTGGTAAAAGTCACTTTGGATTCACAGCTTACTGTTGTTTTAAAAGAACCTCTCTTGCTGTCTAGGTATTGTACAGATGGAAGTGGGCATGATTCAGGAAAGCAGTCTGTCCATTTATTTTCTAAGTTATGTTTTCCTATCTGGACTGGACATTTCCATGGGCTGTTGCCACCTCTTCCCAAAAGCACCATTTCTGAAATACCTATGGCAGCAACACCGAATAGCTGCTTTTCTGCCAAGTGACTTAGAAAACAAGTTGCACAGGGCAAGTATGAGCGCAGAGCGGACGACGTGTCCTGCACAACCCTTACCAACCCCTCCCCGCTATTCTGCTAGGCAGGGACATAAACCGGCTTCACAGCTGAGCAGCTTTCCCTCAGACTTTGTGACACTTCTCAGAGTGTCACAAACTTCCCAGAGTTTGTGGCGCTTCTCATCAGGGTGAAATCAACGTTTGTTTACTTTCCCTGAGTAAACTAGGGGTGTGGAAAGAGGAGGAGTCCCAAACCTGAAAAACCAAAATGAAAAACTCAAGGAAATTTTAACATTGTACCAGCCCATTGTATATGTACCCATGTCCAGATGAGAGAAGAGAGGAATTTTAGCTTGGTGAGAAGGTGGAATGACTCTCCTATCACTGCTTCCTTCCACTGCTTTGCCCTTGGCTTCTGCAGCGCTGTTCCCAGCTGCCAGTGTGGAGGAGAGCAGTCCGCGTCTTCGTCCACACTTACAATAGTAAGTGCCGTGTCCTGGGACTGCTTAAATCCTCTGCATTCTTAAAAAAAGGTCTTTCAATCTTTGACATTTTAAGTCAGAAATAAAAGCGGCCAAGCACATTATTAAATTCGGTCTCAGTTTCAAGAAAGGGATGGGTGTGGGTGTGTCTGACCATGACTACACTGGGGAGATAACTGTTTCTAGGAGAAGAGTGTCAACTTTTATTTTTGGGACAGCAGAGTTGGCAGGCGCTCTTGGCTTCCCCTGCACAATTCATGTGAAATGAAAAAAAAAAAAAAGGAGAAAAAAAAACCAAAAACGAAAAGAAGTTTAACTGGCGCTGCCCAAGAAAACCAGACAGGCACACACGAAAAAGGAATGATGTACCATATAAAGCATTAAATACGCACACGCACACACAGGCAGGACTCTGCTTTATAGGATTTGAACCATATGCGCATATACACATATACACGCTCTAACTCACACCCGTAAATCATTTAGCCAGACTATCTGTCTGGTGTGTGGAACAGAAACACACTTATGAAATGTGTTTTCTTCTTTTAGCAGCAGGCTAATAATTGATAAAGAGCCAGACTGGGGGCTCTGAGTTTTATGTGACAGATATACAAGGCTGCAGTTCTCCTTGGGCGCGCTTTGCTCGTTCTCTTGACTGCAGCAACTCCAGCCTGAGAGCAAGCAAAGCCCCTCGCTAGCTGGCATGGACCAGGCTCCTCAGCAGCTGCCAAGTAGCCCGGTGAGGGCAGGGCAGATCGCCTGATTTAGCTAAAGCAACAAGAAAGAAGTAGCCAGTGGGGTGACTCAACATGCGCAGGAGACAGCTGTGCGTATGGCCCCACTTGGGAGGCTGCGGCTGCCGGCCCAGCCCTTTGGGTAAGGCCTGGACACAGAGATGCACTTGCAGCACGGTCCCGAGCCTCCCTCAGCAGCACCCCAGCAGCCGGCAGCGGCGCGGGGGTGGCAGCATGGTCTCACCGTAATGAGAGAGTGGGCAAAGCAGCAGGAGCAAAAATGCCCTGGTGGCCCTTCTGAAGGCACCCCGCCGGCTCCGGTGATGCCTGGAGGTGGGGATGCACGGGCAGTACCACTGAAAATAATGGGCTACTCTGAGGGCCAGGGCTTTCCTCCCTCCTCTGCCTGTTGCCTGAATTACAGTGCCAGCCCCAGACACTGTATCAATGAGATATTGTCTGCAGTTTATTTTTCCTAGGTTTTTTTTTTGCCTCTGTGTCTTTTGTGTGTGGCTGTTTCCCACCCTTCCCAAACAAACTCTAAGGCAAAGTTTAGCGTATCGCAGCAATAACCCGTTTCTGGGTACAGCAGCACTGGGGTGATTCCTCCAGTCTGTTGGCTTTGGGCAGCTGCTGGCGAAGGGGCAGGCCAGGCAGAGGAGAGGCAGGCTGGATCCAGGCCAGGCGGACCTGTGCTGTGGGACCACCCACCCTAGCCTGCGCACTGCCCCTGGAATAACTTCCATGGCTGCCCCAGCCTCTGCAACATTCTGTGCAGGGGTGTGCTCACAGCAGAATAGGCTAATGATGCGAAGACAGGATGAAGAGCCGGCAGCTGTTGGGTATGGGCCCTGCATTTCCACTGGGATGGACCATCTCAAGCAAGGCACCTGGGTTTTAAGTGCCTCTGTTTACTCACACATTAAAAGTGAGAGGAGGCGGCAACAAGTAGAAGGTAAAATCGTATGTGCATGGTGCTAACATTTACCACCAGCTGTGTTTGCTATAAAGAAGAACTGGTTATCATAAGCCAGGCACACCAAGGACATTTCTGGCTGCACAAGCCCTCAGTGCTCTTTTGCCTGAAGGAAGAGTGCTGATGGGAGCTTCCACCACCACCTCAGCCAGGTCCTCCCCAGAGGGCATGGCCATGAGTGAAGTGAGAGAGAACACAGCTCACCACCGGCTGGTCTCAGTGCGGGGGAACAACTCCCCTTACCTTGAGCTACTGGAAAACTGGTAGGCTAAATTAAATCCTCTTAACACCCGGCATGCCAGCCCCTAGAAAAGCCAGGAAGAAAAGGGTGGGTCCCCATGCCCAATGGCATGCCAGTGGGTTGATCTTGTACCCCATGGGTTATTCCCCATGAAGCAGCTTTGAGACATGTAGCCTGCCTCTCTCTGCTCTGGGCTTGAGGTTGCCCAGAAGGTGGTGTAAGCTCCGTCTCAGGGCTGACCCTGGTGGGAGCAGGAGGTTGGGCTAGAGACCTTCTGAATGATTCTGTGATCCCTCTGGGTACTACTGAGCAGCCAGCTTGGAGGGCTGCTTCTCCCAGGCCTTTTGCATCCTGTCTTCTGCTCCCCATTCTCTCTCTTCACACGGTACTAACTCTCCATTCTTTTAACGTACACTGAGATTGTGAAAGAAATTAAATGAAAAGCAAAACCCAGCCTTAAAATATAGTGAGATTATGAAAGAAAAAAAAAAGTGAAACACAACCCGCTCTGAAATTATTTCCATATTGCTTGGCATAACTAAGGGGCAACTCTTTTTCAGGCAGTTCCAATTTTTTGGCCACCTCATTCCCTCACATTGAAGGGCTACAACTGGTTCCTCAGACTCTCTTGAGAGGCATGACAGGGATAAGCCCACTTTGGTGAATCTCGCAAAACAGAGAGCACGTTTGCTTCAGTGCCTGGAGCCTGCCAAGTAAGCCTGCCAACAGGAGGTGTTGCTGGCATGGAAAGAGCATTTACCATGCTTCCCACTAACAGAAATACCTGGTGCTTGTAGTGATCTTCCTTCTGTTAGGCTGTAAGGAGTCCAAGGCTGCTTTGTTTGTGCTGATCCCTGCACGAACACAGCCAGAGAGAGAAGCCACACTGTAGTTTCTGATTTTCAGTAACTGCATCTGCCTTGATTTTCTCCCCCACATCATTCTTGTGTAAAAGGACCAGAGCTGCCTCAAGGATATGCCTCATTTTTTGACTCTATGACAGCTGGATCGCAGTCTTCAACTTCAGGAACGCAGGCATGCCATGCACACCCTGTTGAGTAAAGGGAAACGAGGTCTTTGAGCGTCATCAGAAAACTGGCTTCTCCCCTTCCCTCTGAGGTACAAACCCCACCAGCAAAGCAAAAAGAAATGAAACTTCACCTTTGGAACCTACAAGCTATTTTAGCTATCCCATTCTCAGAGAAACCATCAGGATTTAAAATTTAAAACACCTTTAAGATAACAATCACTTCAGATGCTGCTTCTCTTACAGTGGCGTCAAAGTGCTTTCTTCGACCCTGGTAGCATTTGTATAGGTGTCACTGAGAACAAGTCTGAATCGCGCTTGCTCTAGGGTACTTCCAGGGACAGCAGCACACCACCAGACTCCCTGCTGAGCGACACCTGCAGCTACCAATTCTGCTAGGCCCACTCAGATAGTTTTGTTTCAAGTTAGCGTAGCCTTTAAACCACGTCACTGGTGAAAAGATGACTATGCAGCATGCTTGCACCAAGCAGGGCTCTCCAGTATACCAAAACACGGTTTGGTTTGTAATTGTAGCATGTTTGCACTCATTTGGTATGAGAAGTCTATAGCATGCCTGGGCTGTGGGAAGATGCCAGCTGTGTATAGCTACCACACACTGAGACTGGGGAGAAACAGAATTCCTTGCACTTCGGTGCTGACATTTTAATATTAAACCATTGCAAATTATGATGATTGCTATTCTGTGGAGTACGGACCTTGGCATCTGCTTATAGCCAGAGAGGAAAGGGTAGAGGAGCAAGGCTCTGTCTTTAGCTGGTGTCCTCTGGGCTAGGGTTTTCCTACTCGGCTCTTGATTGCCATCAGCAGAGTTGTTATGCTGAATTCTCATAGGTGGTGCACCACATACCGCTTTCAGCTGACTTCAAATCAAGTAACCCTGTTTACATCTTCAGTTTGATCCAGGAATTTCATGGGAGGTTTGCCTTCGAACTCCAAGATACATTTGGTTGAGTTTGGCCCTGCATGTGGGAAAAACCCTTTGGAGAAGCACAGTAGTTAATGTACAGACACAGCTGCTGTTTTTCCAAATGAAAGACAGTATTTCATCTGTTTCAATGCTGTTTTAAGTCAAATAAATTTGGCCCATGACTTGCTCTATATTTCTTTTGCCAGATTTGATTTCTGTGTTTGGAATTTATGCTGGTAAGTAATAATGACAGCAACGTGTCTGAAACAAGAAGATATTAACTCTATTTATACCAACACAAGCAGAATTCTGAAATGCTGTCAGTGCCAAATTTCAAGCAGGCGTTGGTGTGCGTGGAATACATTCAGGAGATGAGAGTTTGGCAAAGGAGAAATACCAAGGAGCTGGGAGGAGGGTTGGCTGGATAGAAGATCCAGGTTCTTGCTGTGGTGGGGAGATTTGATGAAACAAGCCAGCTTATAAGGAGAGGCCTAGATCCAGTGTAGGTGCCTGGGCCAGTGATGAACATGTGCTCAGTGCAATCCCTACTGTGTAGCACGCTTCCTGTGACACACGGGCTAGACTGCAACTTCGCACTCCAAAAATGAAATGGTTAAGACAACTGCGGAGCTGCCATGTACAGATCAGTGAAGTACGCAACATCTTACCAGCTGAAATATTTGAGGCCAAACATTAAGTCATTACTCATCGGGAGCTCTGCCATTAAGCTCCCTCTCCCCTGATATTTATGATTAACACTTTAAAACATCTGCATTGCCTTTTTGACTCAGAAGAATTCCAGTTAAAGTGAACCAATTTTCTGTAGCAAAGTTTCTGACTGTTACAAAAGAGGAGACTTCTAGTTCAGCTATCTCTGTCCTTTACTATTCCCAAAGCAGTAAATCGCCTTTGAGGAGGAGGTGTCTCCCGGTGCCCCAGCTCATGGCTCACTCCCCAGACTGCTCTCTCCAAGCACGCAAGCTGCAGTGGCCATGAGCCACTCCACACCTCGCCAAGTGCTAACGAGCACTGGCCCCTCTTGGGCTTCCACGCTCCTGGAGACACATGTGAGCATTGGCCCTACATGTTTGACCCCTTCTTTGCAGCACTAGCATTAGGATACCCAGCCAGGCTGATGGGCTCTCCTTTAGACAAGCTAAAGAGGCTCTTCAAGCAGCAGAAGTGAGCCTAGTGAGGGAAAGCTGCTGTGGACAGCAGGCACTTCCCGAACTGGGGTTTTGGTTGCAGATACCGAGAAAAGGAAAACGAAGTGTGTATGAAGATGGAATAGAGACACATGACTGCAGAAGCATATGAAGCACGGAGTGCATGTTTTTTCTTTCTACAAGCTCTTCCCAGTTAAAAGAGGTAGGAAGCAGAAAGTACATGAAAATAGGGCCTATGGTTGCAGAACTGCATTTCTGAAATACAGACCTCTCAAGTATCAACCTACACTGCAGAATGACTAATTGTGGGGTGACTAATCCCTGTCTCCCCTCCAAAAGTATTACTTCACGGTGGCCAAGAAAACATACCATAAAGATGTTGTTATTGCATCACTCACATTTACTTGCATTGAGGAAGACTGAGACTTTTACAGTACTTGTCTGATTACCAAGAGATATGCTTCTTCCATGTAAGAAAAGAAAGGACCACTTAGTTTTCATAGTTCATCCTGGACAGTTGTGAAGGTGTTTGGTTAAATGCCTAGGGACTGGGGAGCTGGCTTTCAAGCAAAGAAAAAAAAAAATATTTTGGGGGGAGGGGGCAGGGAGATGGCAGAAGCAGATGGATATTCAGGTTGACAGAAAATGAAAACCTGCCTTCGTCTTGCTTTCATTAGTCTTCATTATATGACCACGACAGCTTTAATTGCTGCCCTGCATACATAAGTAATAAAAATGTAAAATGTTTAAATGAACTGTGGCTCCCAAAAGCCATTATAAAAGATTAATGATAAGTACTCTTTGCTAACTTAAACGTCTTCAAGAAACACATCTGAGCAGCCCTTGTGGTTAAGATGATATTGGAACAATATTTGCTGGACCACTTGTCTCAAACCATTATGCACCAAGCTTTGATGGTTTTGATTATTCTGTCTTTAGCTAGTCTGAATTCTAGATGTATTTGATTCCAATTTACCTATTCCTGTCAAGTTATCCCACTCCTGCAATCCAAAGAAAGAGTCTTCAGGTACTCATAGTTATATTCTGTCTTCAAGAATTGCTGATGTTTGCTTCAATGGTTTTTACTGCCAAAGTTGCTGAACATAGGGTTTATTAGTAGCACTCCAGAAGTTATTGTGCTAATTAATACAATATCCAGCTGAAGGGGAAAATACACAATCTTTTCTACTTAATTTGGAAGCAGTACTAAGACCCATTTTTGAACTGCCACTTTCCCTTGAGGGACACAGATTTGACTGTTTGAGTTCAGATGTGAGGGTGGAGTTTTACTTCTAAAAGAGCATCAAAACTCCATCTCTGGATGGGGCAAAGGCTCAGACTGTGCCTGAACCTTGCACATGTGGCCAAAAGAGCAGGGGCAGGATGACAGAGCTAAGGCGACCTACTGTTCTTTTCTCCCTGTTGTCTACAGGCAACAACTAAACTTAAATGGGCACTACCAGCTTTTCCATGGATAAGCACCTCCCCTGTGAAGCCAGCTCGATTCTCTTGACAGCTACATATCTATGGGAATGAAGAGATCTGCACAGGCGAGCTGAACTTCTTCTGTTTAGTGAACTCTGATGCTTGACTTTCAATGCAATTTTCAGTTACTACTAACAGATTTGGGAAGACACATAAAACTTGATACTCTGCAGCATAAACCACTTTCTTGCTATTTAGGACTGAACTCGGATTTTCACAAATGGCAGGAATTTGTTGGCTGCAGAGCTTCGTTATACCATCCTTTCCAGTGTCACTTGTGAAGGCCAAAAACTAGACTGAGGGACCACCAAATGATATATTTCTATGTTCCTTTCTGCTTTAGTGCTCGTGTTGCTATATTCCACTCAATGTTGACTTTCATAATACAGCCTCCTCTGCCAGGAATGGATTATATTGTCTGCTTAAGATCTTCCAGGCCTTCACCAGATCTCCTGCACAACGATGTCCAAATTTTCCCATTTCCTGTTCCACTCCTGTTAGTTCTCTGGGCTCATTTCTGTACACATGGTCCCATTTCTATTTCCTGACCACCGTTTGGAAGCCGCCTCCCTAGTAAGTCTGGCTCCTGGGCTCTCGTCTCTTCCTGCACAGTCTTCTGGGCTGGTCCCATTCCAACCTGCAGGCCAGAAACTTTTCCAAGACAACTATCCCCTCTTCAGTGCTGCAAAAAAAAAACCCAACAACCACCAAACCCATTCTCTGTTCAGCATCACAGAATAGACTGATACAATTAGGACTGCAGGGTTAACTATATTAGGGGAGAAGAGGATAAGATTGCTGTTCCCAAGGAGAAGAGCAAGGTGCTGGAGAAAGAGGAGTGTGGCTTACTGTTTCTATTTCACAGCTGGCTGAGTGAAAACTTGGCTCTACTCTTCCCAGCCTAAGAAGAAGGGGCAGGAGCCCCAAGGCACAGAGAGTGGCTTGGCAGGTCTTTTAAATCAGTGACAGGAGGAGCAGGAGGAGCTCCTTCCCCTCTTTGTCCCCTTCTTCTGTTGGGGAAACTCCTCGGGGTGGTGCTTGGTCTCCCGCAACTCTTCTCCTGCTGCTGCAGCTGCCCTGGAAGCCCCCAGACATTCCCAGCAGAGTCTGGACGGCTGCTTTTGTGACAACCTGGGCTCAATTTAGTACGAACGTTCACGTTCACTTGCTATGCTGGCGGCCTGCCAGCATATTTTCTTGAGGCACATAAGAGAGAGAAGGGAAATGGTGATTTTTAACAGTTTTTTTTTTTTTTTCATCCAGCCAAACCTGACTGGAATTTCATGGATGAAAGAAAAGGCACTTCTCTAGCCCAGGGGCTTTGTCCCTGCCAAATTATAAGGGCCTGCTGCAAACAATGGAGGTGTTAGAGCTTCTAAAAAAATAAAAATGTTGAAAGAATCTTTTATAACGGAAAATATTAGGCAACCTAAATCTTGGGCCAGCTGGTAGCGGGCAGTATAATATAAGCTCTTTGGAGGAGAGCTGTGCAAATAATGGGTTTTCAGAATCCCTCTTCTCCCACTCCCCCCCCCTCCCCAAGATTGAACTATTTGAGCTATTTTCTCCAGCTGAAATTATTTGCCAAATTCAGCCAGTTGCTAAATTCTCCTCAAATTTTTCTTTTCTCCGTCAACAGGTTTCTTGTGAAAACAAACCCATTCTCCCATCTCCGGCTTGGAATTACGGCGCTCACCAGTGACACAGTTAGGAAGAAATCTGCCTGTGGTCAGCTCTTTCTTTTTTCGCTGCGTTCTTGTCGGAGCTCACACGTTGCAGTAACCAAGCTGGCCTGATAGCTGTGCCTGGCAGTGTGCAGGGGAGGTTTTCCATTAGTCCCCACCGTCCCCGGCTCAGCCTGTGCCAGGCTGAGAGCCTTTGCACAGTGCGGGGCTGGAGGTTCATTAGGTTGTGGTTTTCAGGCTGAGTCTCCTCTGGAGCAGTTCATAATGATGATGTTTCTGGTGTCAACTGCAGACCAGATGTTGCACCTCGTGCTGTGCCACCGGAGGGGAGAGCTTTGAGGCAAAACAGGAGGTGGGAGGCTCTGAGCACTCAAAGTCATTGATCCCACGTCTTTTCTTGTATCCGTGCAGGTGTTAGTCATGCTGTCCTGGCCAAATCCCATTCTGGCACATCACCAGCTCTGGCAGTTTACCTACTGAAAATCACCTCTGTGCTTCTAATTACAGGAGTTGTTCCTCACTTCCCTTCTTCAGAAACAGACTTGTGCATTAATGGCTGGTGGATGTCTGCAGCATCCCTACCCTGCTGCTCCAGGGATGGCAGAGCCATCCTTGCGTGTGCAAGGGTTAAACATCCCTTGGGATGAGCAGCAGCCCCATGCACAGGGCTGGAAGGGAGCTGCCCCCAAGCCCAGACAGAAACGACAGAGACCCAGGGTGAGGCTGCAGCAGGCCTGCCCGTGGCAGCGGGGCACTGTAAATTTATTTAAACAAGCTGCCTGAGCCCTAAAACGTGGTTCCAAAGCAATGAAATGCGGTTGTTTGGCAGTGGCAGACACTGCCTTGCTTTCAGAGGCTGCTTTATGACCGTTAGCATAACATAGCCCTTCCAAAACCTCCCCTGCTTTCTTTTTCTTTTTTTTTTTTTTTTTAAATTATTAAATCTATCCTCAGAGAGGCTGAGCGAAATTTTCAAACAGAATATTCAGGTCTTCTGTTAGGTCTTTAAGTGAATGGTGAAGTGCAAGTGTTTATTATTATAAAGTCCATACACTGCAGGACCAGACAGATAATGTAGGTACTCATGTTTGAAAACAGAATGCTGAAAAGTTTGCCACAAAAGAACTATTAAAACAAATGAATCTCTGGTGGCGATTTAAAGTGAAGCAAAACTCCTAATGTGAATGTAATCTCTTTTTGTTGGTGGTGGCATTGCGTCTTGGTTGGAGGCTGCTGCTCCTCAGTGAGCCGCAGTCAGCAAGGCCTTTGTTTGAGTCTAGCGCAGCATCAACTGAGCTGGGCAAACTCTGGCTTGGGTTACGGCCCCACAGCTGCAGGGATTTCCATCAGGGCAGGCTTGGATCCACTGTGCTTAATCGCATCGGCAGAAGAAGGAGGAGTCGAGACCACCGGGAACATAGGCGCTGCTCAGCGCTTCAGTAACGTCTGTGAAGTTCAGCCACACGGGAGCAAAGGAGGGTTAAACCAAAACCTCACATTCAGCGATTTGGCAATAAACATTGTATGCAACCAAGGCTGAAATACTATTTTTTCCATTTTCCTCACTACATAGCCACTTGAAGCATCGTCCCCTTTTTCTTTTAAGTCCGGGAGCCCAGGTGCATTCCCTGTCCAAAGCTCTGGACAGAAAACTCCTTCTGAAGCTTTCTTTTGCCATTTGAAATCATGACAGAAAGTATGCAGAGGAAGGATTGTGCTGTAGCTACAGGACTTCTAAAATAATTGCTTCATGCATAAATATTGATATTCAGTGCTGACTTCTATTTTTACGCAGTGTAACTGAAAAATGTACATATAAAACTTAACAAAGAACATCTTCCTAAAATAAGGAGCAAAACCAACCTCAAGTATAAACAGCAACAATGAGGAAAAAAAAGAAAAAACAAACCAAGATGTATTTTGAGGCATGTTCCTTTCTATTTTTTCAATCTTCTATCATTATTCTATCTGTGAGTAAAGCCTCAACAAGGATTATTTAGGGACTCTTTGAGGCTGTGTAAATATGTATCGTTGCTAGGTTGTGAAGCATCCCAGCTCCATGCGACACACGCTGCACACACGTTAGCAGAGTAGGAATAAAGCTAGCAAAGGCCACAGGATCGGTCTGAGCCAAGCCTGGCTCTCCATCACAGTGATCTTGATGGCTGGAGAAGGCAGCAGCCAGTAATGGCCCGATTCCTCATGGTAGGAGATGCACCCCCCGCCAAGGAGCAAGTGGCAGGGACACCTGCTTTGGGTAGTATCTGGTATAGGACCTGGCAATACTGTAAGACTAGAGACAGCAGCATTTATACTAAATACTTTTGCTCAAATCTTTCCAAATGTGAGCACTGCCCATGCACTGAGATTTACGCTTCACCCTGCTCAGTCCCCTCAGGATGCAGTCTGGGACGTTGCAATGACAGAAGGATGGGATTTGGCCTCACCAGTTTGGCCCATTTGTGCAGCAGAAGGTCTTCTCGAGTCCAGTGAGCTTCACTGGCTGGAGAAAGTCTCCAACAGCCTGGTGACGGTCTGTACAGTAAGGTCTCCCTGACTCAGTGTCTGCTGAGTGACGCAGCTGTCATTCATCTATTGCCTGCCTTTCAGCCTGTGCCAAAGCCTATCACCGGGTGCTTCTGGTTTCCCTGCTTCCATACATCCCAGTGCTTTGTACCATCAGAAGCAAGACCCCTCTGAGAGCCAGTGTGCAGCCAGGGTGTCTCTCCCTCCAGATTTGTCTCTCTGGGTTTCAAACCAGCAGAAGCCAGAAGCAGGAAATGATGGGATTGCCACCACTGTGCTCCCGGCGGCATGCAGATAAGCTGCTGACCTGCTGAAGGAAGAGGAACAGATTGGGAGGCCAGTGGGAGCAGGCATGACCTCAGACCTGCAAGTTCAGCCAAACATCCCAGGTCAGGCTGATGGGCCTTGCAGTGCTGATAATCAGCATCTACAGGCCCGACTACCCGGCCAGATGGAGCCTGGAAATCAGCTGGGACAGGAGTGATGCAACTTCACCTTCTCTAAAGAGCCAGGATGGGGCTGAGGCACATGAGCTTTTTGCTTCTGCAAGGCAGCCAAAGTGCAGTGGCTACTGCACTAACCCTTTTTTTTGACTGCAATAAGCTGGTTGTCCTCTATTCCCTTTACCCCCTCAGTGTTTCTTGCATAACATGACTTTGATCATAAAGCTCTGGAGAAGAAGGATTTTGAGCCCAATTCTGATCTCACTTATTCTGGCATAAGTCAGGAGTAACTACAGTTATACTTGTAGAAGAACAAAATCAGTCCAGTTCCTTTTAACTGGGCAAAATTTATGGTCTGCGGAAAGAAGAAAATAATCGAAGATGTGAACAATAGAGCCAGCTGAAAAAGGAGTTTGTTGGGTTTTGTTTGGTTTTTTTTCTCCTCCGAAGTTTAATGTTTTTTTGGCTAGCTCTTTAACTAATTGAAAAAATAGTTTTGTGGGGGAAAAAAATCCCACGGTACCTAAACATTTGGCATTATGATGCAAAATTTTATAGAAGAAAACAAAAATTGGAAAATTCCCATCAGCTGAAAATAGTACTGATACTGTCTCCAGTGGCAACTTGTATTATAAGACAGAATATGGCAATGCTGGGATGTGTGGTTTCATTTATTGAAGAGCACTGACTGAACTCCATTGAGTAACGTCAAGTGGATGCTCAGAAAACAGAGCTGAAAAACATAGCTCTTTTCCCATCCTGATGCAGAAGGTCAGCGCTGAGGAACGGCATCCAGCAGGCAAGATTTCAGTACACAGGCCTGGACCTCTAAAGCTACCAGAGTAAGCTACAAAGCAAGCAGGAGCTCAAAAAGCCCTCCAAGGATCAGCATCATGCTGTGACTGCCATCCCTGCAGGTCTGCTTTCAATGCCCACAGCACCTAGGACCCCCCTCCTCTGCTCTCTGTGGTTGCTGGACCCTCAGCAGCTCACCGGGATGTGTGCAAAGCATGTGGCATGCTGACAGCACGGCCAGTGAGCTAGGGAAGCTGCTGATACGGTGTCTTGCCAAAGTATGTCTGCATGCCAGGCTACAGGCAGCTGCCGTGGGAGAAGACAGGAGGAGAGAGGAACCCCAGGCACTGACTGGGTTTATCTTCCAGCTGAGTATTGGTCCAGATTAACTGCACGTGTGACCAGAGAGGCTTAAACTCGTTCCTCATCATGGTTATGAAGCATGGCTGTGAAGCACAACAAATCCTAGAAACAAAGATATTTAGAGCCTTCACATAGTAGTCCAGTGCTGTGTCGCGTGACGCTCTGGGTTTAGTAAATGAGAGGCTTTATGTGCAGTCGGCCCTTCCAAGCCCATTAAAGAAAGGCCCAAAGAGACTAAAATATTGATTTCTTGGATAAAAAAATCTCAAGGGATTTTGACCAAGTACCGTGCCAGCTGCTGCGACCATGGTGGTTCTGCAGCAGCTCAGCAGCGCTTGGCAGCGTGCCCATGGGAGCCAGCAGCTGGAGAGGTCCCCTGCACTGGGAGGCAAACACAGGCACCCTTCTGGCTCTTCTGAGAAGTGCCCTCAAACTGGGGACGCCCGACCGAGGTAGCCACAAGAATCCGGATAAAGCATTAGCGTGTAAAACCACAAACCCCAGGGCCAGGCGGCCTCAGTGTCTTTCTTCTCAACTGGAGCAGTTCAGACACATTAAGCTGATAAAGATCTGCCTAGAAAGAAAAGGCCTTTCTGTGTTTTCTATCACCCAGCAGAGCCGGCAGGAGCGATACTCTGCAAGACCCTGCTGTAATCTGCATCGGGACTGAAGTGCGTCAGCAGACGGCGTATGGTGTGTTTGTTATCCTACACTTCACAACCCTGGCTGCGGGGAAAGGAAATGTTGGGGTTTTAGGTCAACCGCTGGACCAGTAGGTAGCAATGATAAGTGATGTGCCATCACTGCGCTTGACCACTGCTTTAGAGCTCAGATAGCGTGCTTGAGTCACCAGAAATATGCATACTTCAGCCGCCACAAAAATGTTTTAGGGACACATTGTGTTATATAAGAAGTTATTTAACATTATTAGTCAGTCAAATGCTCCGTTTAACTCTTTAGGCCTATAAAGCTCATACAGACCACATGTATGTGAACCACAAACGTAGCAATCATTTTCCGTTATTATTTTTAGCAACAAGTTTTACTTCTTTACTTATCTTTTGGTACACCCACGTATTTTAGAAGGGGTTGGGTAGACCAAAACTTTTTTACTGGATCTAAGCTTTTATTATATTCTTTACTATGTGGTGACCTGCTTCACTGACACATCCTGCTAACGCAGTGGTTCCTGGCTGTCTTGGTCGCTGGCAGCATACCAAGGGGTTAATCTGCTAAAGGCAGCTTCCCTCCCTGCAAGCTGGCATGACTGTGAGAGATGCCCTGGAACCTTGTGCCTGTGAGCATTGCCAGAGGTCTCTGGTGCCTGCTACCTTACACCGAGGGTGGTTGCTATTGAATGATCACACAGATGTTCAAGTGATCACCTGCAATGAAGGTGTCCCTCGGTATGGGCCAGGTACTTCACCGCTGTGGTTCAGCGGGCATGTAGTGCTGCAAGGAGAGCAGCACCTGGTTCCCACCCCTCTGGTGCTGAACCCTGAAACTACCAACTTTCTAAATTGAGAGCGAGAGTTTTCTGATCTTGTTCTCCACTCTTGACTTTCTAAAGCATCGATGGCAACGTGCACTACAGGGAAAACTGAACTAGAAACTCCTACACTGGCCTGTGTCTTCATGTAGACGCTCAGGTTGTCATTTGCATGGTCAGCAGGAGTCATGTGAGCGGCTGCGCCAGAGGACCCCAAAAGCACCCGGTGCCTCCTGCTCCCAGTGGCGTTTCTCTGCTGAAAGAAAGGGCTGTTTTGCTCCTGAAGACAAGGAGGGAGAGGGAAATGGTTCCCCACCACTGCTCCTCTGCCCAGACCACACTGTTCAGTTGGAAAGTTAAAGAGAAAAGAAGATATGTTTTTATACACCCACCTGCACAGACTCATCCCAGGAGTCAGGCAGAGTTCACTCCCTCCCACGCACCACCGCTGCTGTGCAGCCTTGGCCCTGGACCCCCTTCAGCCCTGTGTCCCCTACCCCATGCTGCTGGATGGAGAAACCACCATAAACCCGCTTTAATTGCTCTGACCGGCACCTGCCAGAAGGAGGGTGACAGGCAGTCTCCCTGGGGCGCATCCCAGGGGCACACTGGCACAGGGTTTGTTTCCACAGGTGCACTGAAGTGTGGCTGTTCTCAGCCACACCCAGCCGGGCCCACACTCACTCCTGGCTGGGGCAGTGTGGCCAGGGCCCCATGGACTGTGCTGTGGTGGGTCTCCCCTCCCTGCCTGGCCCGCGACGTCACCAGGAAGGAAAGGCCCATGGCTTCTGCTGCCTTGGGCAACCAGCTTAGTGCCATGTGGTGCTTCTCCTCCTCCCTCTGCCTCTCCTGCTCTTCACCCCCCCAACACACTTTGGTTTTGTAACACCATTACCACCACTAAGTTACGGGGTTGCCAAGGATTTGTCACAAGGCATGGCAGGGGATGGAGCCTTATCGAGGGCCCGGCAATTGCTGTGGGTCACAGTGAAAGGCTCAGCGCCCCATCACTGGCACTGCCCATCCAGCAGCAGGAGCGGGGAGCGCTCGGCTGGCAAGGTCCTTCACGAGGTCCCTTGAGCTAACCCCCCTGTACCACCAGTGATGAATCCTGTCTTCTCTGTGCATGCATCCAGCGTCTCAGCCCCTTGCTGTGGGGTACTTTGCAAGGAGCTTGCTGTTGGATATGAGCCATCCCGGTGTGCCAGCAGGGCAGATGGGATTAAAAACCAGAGGAGTAGCTGCCTGTGCATGGGGTGGGTGGATAGCGCTGGAGTAACTCATTCAATATGCCAAAAGGTGCGTGCTCAATTCAGTGTCATCATCCGACTAGGGCCAATCTGTTTTATAGAATAAAATATACAAGAAGCTTATGGTAAAAAAGTAATAAAAAGAAGAGATTGCCAGGAGGATGAGAGCAGAGGGCTGGATTAGCTCAGCCCAGGCAGGAGCCCTGGAAGGGGGCCAAGGAGGCAGGAAAGATCCATGAGGAGTTTCCTGCAAAGAAACCATTCAAGAAATTGGGCAGAGGCAGTATGCATGTGACGCCTGTGCGGCTCTGCTTGGTGGAGGGGGAGCCATCGTCTGGGAAAGCAGCCCAGCCTGGAGATCTGGGGGGGGGGGGTGAGGGGAAAAGAAGGTGCAGTTTGGATCAACCTGACCCAAAATAATATGTGGTTTGCATTTTCTAAGCAGAAAATTTTAAAAAACCAAAAAAAGTAAGTAGAGCAAAAGATTTCATGTTGGAGGAAATGTCATTTTTCCTATTAAAAAACAAAACAAACCATACCAGAAAAACCCCAATCCTTGCACTTAAAAAATTCCTGCCAAGCACTGAAATATTTTCTGGTGAGGCCCAGAGGTCTCTGCTCTCCCCCAGTACCATGAAACTTGTGTCACTGGAATGTCCCCCAGCTGGATGGGAACATCGCACGGAATTTTGGGACAGTGTCGTGATCAAGAGCGCAGAGTCTGGCTGGAGGCCTGTAAGTAGTGGAGTCCCCGTGGGGTCTGTACTGGGTCCAGTCCTGTTCAGCTGCCATCCAGCGAGCCCTGGGCAGGCTGGAGAGCTGGGCCGAGGGGAACCTCATGGGATTCACCAGGAGCAAGGGCAAGGTGCTGCCCCTGGGGAGGAACAGCCCCCGGCACCAGCACAGGCTGGGGCTGCCCTGCTGGGAAGCGGCTCTGCTGAGAAGGCCCTGGCAGTGCTGGTGGGCAGCCAGTGCCCCTGAGCCAGCGCTGGGCCCTCGGGGCCAAGAAGGGCAGCGGTGTCCTGGGCTGCATGGACAGGAGTGTGGGCAGCAGGGCGAGGGAGGCCATCCTGCCCCTCTGCTCTGCCCTGGGGAGGCCGCAGCTGGGGTGCTGTGTCCAGTGCTGGGCCCCCAGTGCCAGAAGGACAGGGAGCTGCTGGAGCAAGGCCAGCGCAGAGCCACAAGGATGCTCAGGGGATGGAGCATCTCCCTGGNATTCCCACCCCGCCTGGACGCGGTCCTGTGCCCCTGCTCTGGGGGTGCTGCTCACGCAGGGGCTGGACGGGGGCAGCTCCGGAGGGCCCTTCCAACCCCTGCCATGCTGTGATTCTGTGACACCCCCCCTCCCAGCCTCCCTTCTTGGAGATTTTGCACCCCAGTATCGGGTTTGTAAATGTCACCAGTGCAGGGCCTAAAAATGCATCTGAAAATGCAGAGTCTGTTCTTCTGGGACCTCCCAGTGTGGCAGACAAACAACCTCTCAGCTGGCGAGTCCCTGTGCCCCCATTCCAATTAGTCTGAGGGTGAGGGATGGTCCTGGAGCTGGCAGAAACTGCCGTGGGGAAGCTGAGTGACACCAGCAGAGGCAAACCCATGCTCAATTCAGGCACCAAGCGCTTACTTACAAACACCTTCAGCACCACGGGCACATGGTGGACCCAGCGGCACATATAGGGCACCCCTCAGCCGGGCCAGGGGAGTGATGGCCAAGGGAGATGCCTAAAACAGCTGCATGCGGTGCACGACTGCCTGGCTGGGCAGCTGCTCCCGCTAGACCAGCTACGGACCAGTGAAGTCAAGTCAGTGAACTTGACTGAGAGTGAGCCCCAGGCTAGGACAGCTCTGCCAGTGTTCACTCTATGTCATTTTTGACCCAGAAGCCCTCTGTCAGCGGTGCTGGAAACAGGCTGGGTACAGGAGTTGCGGGTGCAAAACTAATTCAGACGAGGTGCTGGAAGCTGATGCTGATGGCATTTTTGGAAACTCTTTCCCCGAGCTGAAAAAAAAAGGGATTTCCTAAAATGACTGAAAATGAATTTGCCACATCTGCACAGAGTGGCTTGTGGGTTACCTGTCCCTGAAAGTAGCTAAGGAAGTGCTATAGTCAGCAACTTTTCAGTTTTAATTACAAAAGCTAAAGTGCCCATGGGTGATGGCAAGTGCCAGGTGTACTACCAGTCACCCTACATCCTGAAAATGCAACCATTTGAATTGTTAAAGCTCCATGAGTTTGCAGAGTCCAAAAATACAGTCTCTTTGGCCAAAAAAAGAGCTGGGTTTGGAATCAAGAACGGCATGTAATTAAAGCCAACAGTATGAGAATCTGTAACTGATCTGCTCTGAACAAATTATTTGGCTACCTGAAAAGAAGAGAATCAAAACCTTTTTGGTTTTTTGGAAAGAGGCTCAAAGAAGAATAACATTAACTTGCTGAGAAAGAGGAAGCAACATGGGCAAATTAAAACAGGCAGACACTTAACCTCCATATTGGGCAAGCATGTGCAAAGGTGGAAGATGGGACTCGCTTTAGTTTGATGAACAGTCCAATTACTGCTTATGACATAAAATTAGACCATTTGTTTAAAAAATAGCTCCAGAAACCAAGATCTTATGCTAGTGACCTTAACACTCCTCTGTAATATACTTGATGAGAGGGATTTTGTTTTTACTGAGAAAAATTCAATAGGTTTACAGTGATTAATGCAATAAATTTACACACATGGTGAAGGAAAGCTTAGCTTCAAGGCAGTACAGCTCTGTCCAAGAAATTTAACTCCTTGAAATTTGCCATTTTCAGCTGGAAAGGAAAAATCTCAAAGGCATGACTCCAGCAAGGCTATTTAGTGGAACAGTACCAGATGGATGAGTGGGATTCACCTTCTGCTTTGGTTATGAATGAAAGGAGTCATCTAGGAGTTTGCTAAAGGCTATTTTTGCCTAAAAAAGTCTGGTCAAGATGTGGTTAATGTAGCTGTGCTTGGATCTGCTGTGCTTTGAGGAGGGGATGTCTGGAAATGAGAGGGAAAGAAAGCTCGGAGGAAGCCAGGTAGCACAATTGTGACCAGACATTTTGCTTTGGTACAAAATGATGCCATGGTCTCCGGGAGACATAGGGAATTTGTGATTGAGTTTTCAACATTATCCTTTTTTCCAGAAACCTCACCAACAATACAGCTCATGCTGTCCACATGAGGAGTAAATATCATTATTTCCACCCTCCAGACAGGGAAGCAGAGAAAGAGCACTTTGACTGACCTCTAAAGAGCTGGGCTGTTTCAATGGGCTTGGAG
Source organism: Anhinga rufa (assembly GCA_013400875.1). Classification (NCBI taxonomy): domain Eukaryota; kingdom Metazoa; phylum Chordata; class Aves; order Suliformes; family Anhingidae; genus Anhinga; species Anhinga rufa. The sequence continues at coordinate 25,542 of VZTV01001922.1, forward strand.
CATCTGCCTCTCCTTAAATTGCGACGGATTCGGTAGCAGCCCCGGGGAAGCCAGGTGTGACAGTGAGCAGGGTGTGTTACCCTCTACTCACAGGCAGACAAACCCAAGGCAGAGAAAGGTTTTAATCCAACAAAGGCTTAAATGCATATCCATGCCTCCTTCTTGACAAACTTTTAAATGTGTTTAAATGCTTACCTAAATCAGGACCGCGTGCTGTTGTGCTTATAGACTTTAGAACCTGCCTTTGGTCTAGAAAAATCAAAGCAGCTCAGGTTTTTCCAGCATTTCTGTATGATATGGCCCATCAGGTCTCACATGTTGGTACATACAAATACACCGACTAGAAACCCAGACCCGTGTTCAGCCCAGCTTTGACTGACACCCTCCGGTTGCCCCTTCTCCTTCAGGGCAGAGCAGTGGGGGGATTCAGGGAGTAGGACCCATCACACAGATCAGATCCATCACACATATGCAGCTCGTGGTAAGCCATCCCCTTCTGCCAGTCTGTGGGCAGCCCTTCCCTCGCAGGACTAGGAAAGCCTCCAGCCCAACAAAAATGTCTCTTGTATCTACCGCACTGAAGACCACAGATCCAAACCCTACCCTTAGCAACCCACGCCTTTCAGAAATAGTTCCAGGGACAGCAAAAGAAACTGTTGTTCAAGCAATACATACAGATCCAAGTATTTTGTTGCATGATTAATAAGGTAGTTTGTTTCACCACTTAAAACTCATCCAGCGGACTCTTTTTAATAGTCAGAATCACCCCTGGCACAAGCCTTTTTGAACATACCTATAAGGGCTACGCTCTAAGTTTAGAGCATTGTGGGTTTTTCGTTTTGCTTTGTTTTCAAAAAAGGGTTGATGAAAACCATTTTCATAGACTGACAGCAACAACCATAACACACATACAAAAACAAGATAGCAGTCTCATACAGGAAATATTTCTGCTTTTGTTTTTATTTTATGAATACATATACAAGAGATGCATAATCTTCCCTTATCCAGGCTTAAAAGTTACAGGTTGTTTTCATTTTTTTTTTTCCAAAATAGCTTAAAGAGGAAAATAAAGATAAGGATGAAGGAGGTGCAACATATCCAAACAATACAGTTGAAAACCTTGCTAAAATTACTGCTGAAATGTGAACATGTGGAGGGTGTGTCTGTGTGTGCGTGTGTATTGTCCTGCACTGTAAAAGCCTCACTCCAGGTATTTATGTATATGAACAAAAAAAAATGCTTTGGCATAACCAGACATTCCTCCACGCGCACTTTGTTGACATTTCTGAAATATTGAGAGAATAAAGTCTGAGAATTGTATCATATATCCTCTTCTCTCCTTGGCAGCAACATCTTTAAACGCAGGGAAATGAAGAAGAGTCTGGTGACAAGAGACTTTACTTCCATACTAAGATGGTTATACTAGCAGAATGCAGCAGGATGCAAAGAGCTTCAAATAGAAGAGATGGAGATATATATTTATTGATATATATGAAATGTAAAAATGCTTATTTTATATGAGAAAGGAAGATTTGTCAACATAACATAAAATGAACCACTCTAAGACTAGCTTCCAGCAAAACATTTTGCTTTATTGGATCTCTTTTCTAGCTACAAGTCAAGCTGACATCTGTCAAGCTGTTTAACTTTTCATATGGCAGTCTATAAGAAATGTTTCATGCAACGTCTACAATGCTAAATACAGGGTAAATAACTGGGATTAAACAGGTGAGGAATAACAGATTATTATAATGACCCATAACAGCATATTATGTACATGTAGCCATATTATATTCTCATGTCTTCACAGTAATGTGCAAATGTGACAAATATGGCTTTCATTTTTATAAAGAAAGTAAGACATAATTATACAGAATAATGTTTTAAAACGCTTAGGAGGATTTCACCTTTTTGTGAAACCTGTTCAATCTTCATTGCATTAGGGTTAAGGAGCCACCCCAGCATGGAGGTGTAGTTCAGGTGTATTTCCAGAAGGGGGCACAGATTCCTAAGGCACAATATTAATGTTAAATTTTTTAATTTAAGTCATGCTATTTTATTTTATTTTTTTGGTTATATGAAATAATAGGTTGTTGCTAGTTATATAATAAGCGGTTGATTGTAAAAAATACAATGTTAAAGGCTACACTACACGCCTACCTGTAGCTCCAGAAACATCAGCTAATCTGAAAACACACTATACAGCGCTGCATATTAAACCCTTGTGGTTTTTTTGGTAATATTCTTTTTCATACATGTAGCAGAGAGTTATAAGGCTTCTGCGGAATAATAACATTATAACTGAACAAATATTTTACACTCTTCCGTAATGGTATTTACAGTTACTATAACTCATATTTTGTCATTTGGTAAATATGTATCTTGTATGCATCCTTCTTGCCTATCTAAAGTGCTTGCTTAACTGCATGAGGAAAGAAAATGCATACCTGCCTTAGGTGCAACAAACCCTCAAAAGAAGTAGCTGAAATATCTGCTGTGGATCTGAAATGCATTCTCAGAAATTGAAATTATTGCTAAATTCAGTGCCCTCACTAGGCAATCATCTATATTATTTGTCATATATAAATATATGCATATATACTAGTATGTATGTACATGCATACACATTCATCTATCATGTAATAGATAGATTTCAATTTTTTGTCCATCAACCTTTTTTATTTTGTGCTATTCAACTCACTTGTGCTATGACTGAAGCCAGTTTAAAATCAAAATCTTAACATGCTACTACTAACCCTATGATTCATTAGCACATAATAAAGACAATATGCAAAAGAAAGCTGAGATGATGACAAATCAGGAGGCTTTTGAAATGCACTGAGAATAAGGCAATAGGCTGTACATTACAGCAGACGAAAAGCTGAAGAAATTCTGGAATTCATAAACGCATCTTACTGGAGCAGTGATTGCGTTCCCTACTTTGCTGCAGAGTCCTACGCTTTTTTCCCAATATCACTCTCCGGAGCGCAAGCTCTATAGTTTCTGCACCTACCAACACTTTTAATGGTAGCAAATTCAAAGCTTATAAAATGCCCTGATGCCACAACCTGGTAAAATAAGGCACTTCCAGGGCTGTATTCCAGCGGTGCCATGCCAAAAACATCAGCACGGGGAAGAAGCGCTCAGGATTTTGCTGAGTTTCCTAGTTTTGTCCCATGAAACGTGCTGTCTTGGAGCATACTCCCTCCTCCTTCTTTTGAGATGATTTTCTTCAAAGAAGCTGTTTCATCAGTTGAAGTTGAGGAGCTACTTCTTTGTAAGCAAGAGGTAAATATTCAGTTCCTGACATTCAGTAAGGTGGAAGATCGGAGTGGTACCAGGCAACGTCTTCAGTTTATTCGGTATCTCTCTACTTGAGCTGACAAGCCAGCTAAGCCATAAGTGTGTGGATTTCATACTAGGCCCGTATTGAAAGCTATGAATGGACATTGGTACTGGAAAGGTCATTCCTTATAATTTCATTTACTGCAAAGAAAGAAGACAAGAGAAAAGGAATTGATTAGCATCCCACTGCTGCTGGCGGGTCTCTTCAGTACAGAGCCCCCCCCCGACTTGCGTCCGTTCCTTGACGGCTTCAGTAAAGGTCCGAACAGTAAGCGTAACATCACGAGATAGCTAGTACAGGCTCCTGACAGTGCAAAACAGCAGGATTAACCAAGGTTATTGACATGCTAAATACTGTGTAAAACCAGACATCACAAGAACAGCAGCATCCTGGATCCTTGATTGCATCAAACATATTTAACATTTCAAATCAGTTACAGATAAAACATTTTATTTGCTCTAGAACTGGCTTGGAAACGTAAAGCAAAGAGAACCACAGGAAATCTTAGAATAATCTACCCCTTCTGTAAAAAGAGCTGTTTGGAAAGTATGTTAGCCATGGTAGGTGCTGATGGCAGAAAGCTGCCAGCCACTGAACCTGGGTACGTGCAGCTGCAATGCCTAGACTGAATACAACTTCACGTGCTGATTTTTTTCCACTGGGGGAAGCTATTAGGAAAATAAAAAAAAATAAAAATAAAAAAAAAGAGAAGAAACCGCCGCAGGCTTGACCATTCCCTGGAGCTGGTGACACATTTAAATATATACCCTCCTTTCGTGGTGACTTTTCACTGAACACAGTCTTCGCTCCTATCTGCATAGACAGATGGGAGGGATGAGCAAGTTAAAACCCTTGGTCAGAGTCAGAGAAAAGAATAAACAAGGTCCGCTATCGCAGCATCAGCCAGTCAGGCTGCATCTCGACTGATAAAGTGTTGTTTTCTTTATTCATGAGTCTTCTTTCATTCTTTTTCCCTCCCCTGCCGATCATCAAGCAATACAGTTTCCCACACTCCAATTATGTCCATTTATCAGCTTGTGATTTTTGGCAGATGGACAGGAAATGACCGAACCTGGCAAAGGCCATCTACAGTGGACTACACAACATCCCTTTTATTTCCACCCCACCTCCCTGCAGTGACTGCCACCACCTGATTTACATGAAGATAGACAATATGCCATCAGCAGGGCTATCACCACTTCTGAGTTTCCCTCACATTGCTAGGAGTGGGAAACACATGCCCACGTCATGGAAGAACCATGGAAAAGCCCGCGTTTTCCTTTCCTTGTGGGCTGCTGTTCATAGCCATCCAGATAACTTCACGTGTTTACTGGAAAAGGCCAAGCCTGTCTAAAACCAAAGGCCAGAAGCAATTAGTTGGGGAGTTTTGTTGGGGTTTTTTTGTGTTGTTTTTTTTTTCTTTCTTTTTTTTTTTCTTTTTCTGCAGACCTATTGCCCATTTAGTAATTGCAGCACATGAATCAGTCAGGATTTGTGTCACAGGTCCTGGCCACCGAAACCACTTCTACCAATGGATAGGCCCACCATACTTCAGAAAGGAAATATCAGTTGTTATTTGTAACTATCTATTTATGGCAGCAAACTAAGAGTGGTATGGAAATGAGATGTGAAGACAAAGCAGTTCTTTCTCTTGAGAGTGCCATGGAGTTCATCTTTAATATTACCAAACAGCAGAAACAAATTCAAGCAGCAAGCCCTGCTCTGTGACAAAGACTGCCCTGCATTCATCTGAACGCAGCAAGAAGTACTACCCCATTTACATGCTGCAAGACTCCAGCAGCTTTTGGGACTGAGTCTCTGCCTTGAATGCAAACAGCACACTTCTTCTGTGGGATGATTTTTTCCATGATGCTTTTGTAAAGATAGTTTCTTTGATAACCTTCTCAGAGGAACATTGGGTATGCAGCAAAAACACGCAGTCATACCTTGGTGTTGAGTGTGACAATGAAAATAAATCCTCATGTGGGCCAGACAGTGTCACAGTTTTGCTAACTTGCCCTCAGTTTTTGTTACACCAAATAAAATTAAGGTACTACTCAAGGCAATCCTCAGTCTTTGTACAGGCTGCTGCTTAGAAACATTAAATATCTAATCTTCACAGTGCTTCTGTGAAATCTGAATGTAAGTATCACTGGTACTTCACAGATGGGGACAGGAAGGTAGAAAAGCTGAGGAGCTCCCCATCTCAGTCAGGATTAGCACTCGGGTATCTCAAATCTCAGACTAATGCTAAAGCACACGCAGAGGTACTCTTGCTTGATTCATTCAGTAAAACTTTCAGAAGTAACATCCCCCAGCCCACCAGTCCATGCTTCCCCCTATTAAAACACTTAGTAAAAGTATTTGGGAAGCAACTTGATGGCATGAGGGTCTAAGAGCCAAAGGTCTATCTCCAAACTCAGCTTAGGCACTCAGAGGCTGTCCTTCCCAGCCACGCTAGGCACCCTCAGCTGAATCTTCTGTCATTCAAGGGCTGTGGGACACATAGCTTACCCTAGAGATGATATGCCTTTTCCTTTCAGCTGGGAGACCACCTGCCCTTGGCTCAGCTCGTGAGACCACTGCGGTCCTTTGGTCACGCTCTCTCTAGCTCTCACCAGCCAAACCAACCCATCCCCAGCCGAAATCACTCGTGATTTTGTTATCAACTCCAACAGGATACAGATTAGACCTTTGGCTTTATTGTTCATTTTTGTTATATGTTACTTTCTTAACAGAGGTGGACTTCTGCTACCTTGATGAGTAGCAGTCAAGTCTGGTGTTCTCAAGTAACATCTGAGAGCTGTTCAGCAACAGTCACTACACAATGTCAGCATGGACTCACTAACAACCTCAACTGAAGTGCACCCATTGCCACCAGATCTCACAATCAAACAGGGCCAAAACCACCAGGAGGACATCCAACATCTCTCTCATCCATGGTGGCCCACAGACAGCACAGGCTCAGACACAGGTCTCTTCATCTCACTGTTGCTTGTTCCCCTTCACCCACCGCAGCACTGAAAACACAAAAATTCCCAATAACGCAGTGGAAACAACCTATGAAGAGGGACAAGGGTGCAAGCACAAGGCCCAGGTGGAGCAATACGTGATCTGGCAAAGCAGCTGATCTTGTAGAGGCAGACTGCTAGCAGAGAGCACTAAACATGAGAGCTGAAAGGGGAAGTGTGCTGAGAGCGGGCTTTCCCGTACTGCCCACCAAGGCACCTGAGGCTGGAAGTAAAACCCTCTGGTGGGTGGGAACGGGGGGGAATCAGGCGGCAAGCACATGTGAAGTGCGCTGGGTGATGTGCGCTGGGTTCAGCTAGAAGGATGCTCCCCACCACCTCCAGCTGCATGGTCTAGCACTCCCATGAAGACACTCCTCTTTCCCTCCAGGTCTGAGAAACAGATGTTGAGGGAAAACTTGTTTGGGGGAAAATCCAGTTTTGGGTCAGTCAAAATTACATGAAAATACGGATTGCATTTCTCAAATAGTTTAAAATGTCTTTAGCATCAACATTTTTTATTTCAAATTTCTGGAAAATTTGCTTCTTTTAATACTCCAAAGCATATTAACATTTTTGTTGCATGTTAGGAAATATTTTATTTTGGATCTAGTGGCGTGTTTTGGAATTGGTTTTTTGACCCCAAACTGATTTTTTTTTTCTTTTGGCAAGAAAACATCAAATATTCTTGTTGTAGGTTGACCCAAGATTGTCCTTCCCAACAGCTACTCAAAAATTCTGTTACTTAAGTATGGCTCTGCTGAAGTGTCCTCTATGTCCGTCTGCACCAGTGTTGTATCTACCACAACGCCCAGTAGCCAATTCTCTGGGAAAGAGCATAGGAACCAGGCACACCTCCAGTGATGCTTTCTCAGTACACCTTTACTCTGCTGGCGGGCTGTGTGAGCAAGAGGAGGTCTGCACCCTTGTTTCTAGTGAACTTTGATGAACTTTCTTCCATGAAGTTTTGTTATAACCTTCCGAACCTGTTTTGGCCTTCACAGTTTCCTGCAGCAAGTTCCACAGTTTAAGGATGTGCTGGTGGAAAATGTACTTTTTTCAAAGTTTTGTTTCTTGATAATTTCATTCATGTGTCATGTGAATGAGTTGATCGTTCCCTGTTCACCATCTCCTTTGCCATCCATCGCACTCCTCTCCCTTGGTTTCCTCAGGGCTCTACTTGATCCCATAGGACCACTGCAGAACTCCCCAGAGAGGTAAGATATACTGCTCATGCAGAGAAAATAATTGGTATTTTTCTCTTAGTTTCCCACCTTTCTAACGAAATATTTATTATATAATTGAGGAGAGTCAGCTGGTTGCTGTCTTGAATGCTCAAGTTTTGGCTTACAAACCTCTAACTACAAGAGGGTTGTGTGTGCTCCACAGAACAGCAGTATTCAGGACAAGCAGTGTTTTGGCCTGGGTTTGAGTTTCATTCCTAAAGCAAATGCTGGTCTCTGATTCCGCTGCTGCTTGGATACGCATCCATTCATGTCTGTAGTACCGTTCCAGGAGTAGTTGTGTTTCGAACGAGTGCGACATTTTTCAAAGAAAGGTTGCAAAGGCTTTATACTCATTTTTAAAACAACATAACCCGAGTACTCAAAGAGACCCATTATTTAGACAGGACAGATGAGACCCAAGGAATTACCTGGCTTGCTGGAGGCCTTACATACAGCTTAGCAGCAGATCTGGAATAGTAGGCAAGATGTTTAATTTTCAATGCCTAGATTAGCACAACACTTCCCTTAAAGCAACAGATTGATCCCTATCAGATCAAACAGCTGAGTACAATGATTTACAGCACCTTTGTCATCAGATTTTTTTCACTGTTTTTCTGCTGGCTTTGGGGAGTGGGGCCACTGTTGCTTTTATAGCTAACACCTACAGTTCCCCACAATGCCTTCCCTCAACTGATATTTTCCATTGTCACGTTCAGCTTTTCCACTGACAGAAAGTCAAAAAAATAATAGTGCTGAGAAATGCAGGTAACACGTGACCTCTCTACCTGTCAAGGAGTCTGAAAGAGGAACCTTTCCTTTGCTAAACAGCAGATGCCTCAGTAGCAGGATGTGGTGAGCTGTTATACCACATTTTAGTTTAATAAGGAGTTTTTTCTTCTTGTATTTAATTTTGCTTTAAAATGCCCTTGCAATGGAAATTTTTGCTTTACTAATTAGCAAAATCAGTGTCTTACCGATGCAACAGTTTGGGTTCCTGCACAGAACAGGACAACCAGATATATCTGAACAAATGTGGGTTCCATATATAGATGTGAACTTCATAGGAAATGGAATATTTTTAACATTTGGTGGCTGTACATGGATTCCATCAGCTGACAAAACTTGTACATTTCTGCAGACTTCTGCTTTCTTTGCACCTACCTACTGATATGGATAACCTTTTGTTTTAATAAAATACCTGTTCTTCTGAGACAAAGTTCTGCCTTCCAGCTCAGATATTGATCCCATTCAGATCAAAGAAGTTGCAAGGTCAGTGGTGCAGGGAGCGGGGAGAAGGCACATGCAGGGAGTTTCCACAACTGGGGAGCTCTCTGGGGCTACAAACATGACAGCTTGGAAGACTTCATACTCCTAAAGGCGAATATTCCCAAGAGTCTGAAAAAATGGAAGGTGAGTTGAGAGCCATGGTCAGAGCTGAGTCTACAGCTTTGGGAAGGAATGATGGCACTTTGAAAACATATCCTATATCCTATCTCTGTTCACTTTGTTAACGGTAACATTAAGGCTCCAGTTTCTGGCCGGGTTAAGCCGCTCTTAGTCTCTCTCACATAGCACACCGAAGGCTGCAGAAGTCAACGACTGCCTTTCCACTGACTTCAATCCACTTCAGCAGCGTCCCAGAGAGGTTTCTACAAGAACACTGCGTAGCAGAGCTGTGGGTTGTATTCTGTTGCATCCCTCTCTAACTGCATGCTTCTCTTTCACAAGCAAGCTTCGTGGCTCTCCACTCCGCTCCTTTTTAAGGGGCATGATAGAGTTGAAGCAAAAGGGCACTGAGAGGTTTTGCGCAGAGCTGACACCTTGTGACTCACTGGACATGTCCATTTCCCCATCACTGCATAAACAGCGACGACATCGGCTCAGTTTTTTCAGGATGCCTTTTGATTTACTTATCAATAGGAAGAGCCACACGGCATGTCCCGAAACATCTAAGCCTTCAGGGTCACGTCAAGCTTTTTTCCACAGCTGACCAACCAACCTTTCTTTGCTTGTTACTTAGCACCTCCACCTGTGACCGCTGGAGACCATCATCTCTACCATGAAGCAGAACCAAAGCAGGAGGTTCAGATGCTGTAATGCTCTCTTGCCAAAAAGGAACAAAAGCTACCTGCTCTGATTGGTGCACATGTCATGGAAAATACAAGTAATACCAGCTGCATCTTTCAAGCTACATGTGTGAAAAGCCCGTGTGAAATTATGCCTGGATTTTGCCGTGTCTGGACAATAATGCTTCATCTTTCAGACGGATGGAACTGCTCAAGCAATGTGGTGCCATGTTTGGATACCACATTGGATACCACGTTTGGACCATGTTCGACATGGGTCAAACTGCATGGCTAGGTGTCACATTTGAGCAATCTTCACAAAAAAGTAGCAGTCCTGAAAGCAAAACTGCCTCAGTTTGGCTCATCATTTTTGCCTTCCAGCAGAATTCACTAGCTCACGTCAAGCCTTACCATGTCGGTACGAGAGCAACTCCCAGGTCAGGGATCTCTCCACATACCTCGTTACACAGCACAGACATACCCCTAAGTGCTCTGAATTTCCACTGTTGGCAACAGCTCACTGCTCACGAGCATCGTGGACCAGGGACTGTGTTTTCCTCTCCACTGGGTACAGCTGTGACCACGCTGTCACTATTCAGCATATGAAGAGGGACAGGGAAACATAACTCTGGAGTGAGTCTATGAGCTTGACGCCGACACCACGCTACCTGTAGTAATGCTTCATAGTATGACGTTCACTTCGCTGTCTATAATTACTGCCCTCGGATTTTTCCACCAGCGATGCCACATCATGCTCCATCAGGCTCCTGTGCCCTTCATTTCAGATGAAACTCCACGTATTAGCATCACCGAAGAGGAATTCAAAGTTGCAAATGAATGCAGAGGAAGTAGAAATACAGGAGGAAAAACATTCTCCCTTATCTCCATGTACAGATTTTATTTGAAGAGAAAAATGGCTAAATATAGACACATACACAGCAAGTGAAGAAATGAAGCTTCTGGTATAAACTGCATCACATGAGTAAAATCCTACAGTTTTTGTCAGTGTACCTAATTCCTCACTCCTAATAAGCAGCACTCCTTTCTGACATACGAAAGCTGCAAAAAACAACATACCATACCATACCAAACAACATACCATAAGTCACTGAAAAATGTAGGGCTTAGAGAAATTCTTTTTTTCAAAGCTAGTAAGTATTGTCCTGTGAATAAGCAAAAAAATCAGAAAATAGTGATACAAATTCCTGAGGTGCCAGCCCGTAATGTGAAACTATAGATCACATTAAAGCTTACTGAATTAAAAACCAAACACAACAAGTCTTGTGAAGCAATGGAAAATATAACTTCACACGTTCCATAAAGAAGTCAGATCTTGTATTACCTCAGGTGTCCTGGATGTGTTTAAACCTTAAACTTATTTTTATCTGTTTAATCATAATAAGACACCACCACAGGGCATGCTATTTTTGGAGACAGCGAATAGGACAGTAGAGCAAGTGAGTGACAACAAGTAGCAGGTTTTAATAAAACATGATCCTCCCATACAAACGTCAGCTTGGCACGATGGATGGTATTGTTTTGCATGACAGCCATTAACACGGAGTCATTTTCCTACCTGCTCTACCTTCTGTCTTATTTAGCTGAACAACTCCAAATAACGCGAAATCTCCCACAGCAGCCGCGCTGCGGAGGGCTAATGGGAAAGGTTCCTCGCTGTAGTGCAATGACAGCACTGTGTGGCAGTAATTTAACTGGGGCTCTTGACTAGGTGCCCAGACTAAATGAATCCCATCCTATCACACCAAAACTCCTGGGTTTGGATTTTTTTCATCCCTCCCATAAGCGACACTGGGAACGCCCTGTGTCTCTTGCTCTGCAAACACTTAGGGATGAATTCCCCAGCTGCTGGGAATTAGCACAGGAATCAGCCAAGCTGCAGTGATTCCCAACACATCAGGGTCTAAACTTTAGCTCATTTTTATTCTCAGTTTGAGTGTGGCTGTGCTCAACCTGGTTTAGCTTTTATACCAAAGAATCAGAGAGTCAACAGGAATTTTCAGTAGCCTTCACTGAGGCCAACCTTGCCTGGAGTGGCTGGGGTTTGCGCTGCGCAGAGGCTGCAGGATCTGCCCCGGTATGATGCAAGCCACGTTTGACACACACATACACACGCGTGTGAGAGTAGAGCTGGGCAATGGACAAATAAACCACATTTTAACCAAAATTATGTGTTTACGTTCCTAAGAGCATCTGTAAGGGAAACAAAACAGACATATTTTACGTTTTACACAAAATTTCCACATGACAGAAGAACTACGCAAATGCTACTACCTAAGGCAGCCAAAACCCAAGGTCTGTACTGCTGGAAGCTCTGTGGGTACCAGCCAGGAAGGAATAAGGAAGAGCATGCCCCGCTTTGCTAGAGACAACAGAAATTTGCCCCCACTCTAAGAAATACAGTAATACAAACTAATCCTGGTGATCATTTTTACTTTCCAGTTTAGCGCCCAACAGTAGAAGAGTGCTGTCAGGCCCTGGCATTCAAAACTCATGAATCATGCCCTGAAGCATGAGGAGAGTGGATTCAAAATCTAAACAAATTTAAAGCAATTCTGCATTTGCCTGTTTTTTAGCCTCCAGACATCTCTGGCAGTATTTATTAAACCTTGAATGTAACAGAAATGAAACTTCCTTTTTCCTTTTTACTCTCGTATTTCTGATCCCATCCCACAAGGTTTGCTGTACCTCGCAACTGGCAGTAACGACGGCACGGGCAGCACTTGAGACGCGAGGGTCTCAAAGCATCCCATGGCTAGAAGTGCACTGTTAAAGCCCACCCGACAGCCCCAAGGGCTGGCAGCACCCGAAGCTTACAGGCAGTGAATGGGAGAGGGGGAATGGGTCTGGACCATGCTGCAAAGCCCTCAGCCTAATGCTGGAGGCTGCTACTTGGGGACCTCCTGCCCTGCTCAAGGAGCCTCCCATGTGCGCACATCCAGCCCAGCGCCGGCGATTTCTGCACCAGCCTTTTGGACCTCACATGGTAATCATGTATCAGGCCAGACCTTTCCACATAATGCAAGAAGGGGTTTTTCCATATGCTGGAAAAGTGACAGATTAGCTTTAGAAAAAAAATAATTTCTGGGGGTACAGGAGGAAAAAGGGAGCAAGAGAGGATCCATAATCTCTATGACTTACTGATTTCAGAGTTTAAAAAAGCCAAATAAGACTGAATTTCTCTATTGATAATACAATTATTAATCTTTTTAGAAGCTTTTCCAACATTGCACATAATGAGCAATTCATCAAAGCATATTAGGTGCCACAGAAGTTGCATTCAATATAAAGGGGTCATTAAGTTTCTTGTAATTGCACATTACTGAAGCTTTTGTTAGTTCTAAATCAAATCAATGGGATGTGCACGTATGCTCTTTAATTGACTTTATGTAATAATAGTGTGGCCCCTAGTGATCATCCGGAATCCTCCAAAATGAGACACCTTGCACTGCTGTTTGTAAAAAACCAGCTCATGTGCAGCTGGGCGTATCAAATAAAGCGAAGAAATAATGAATGGAAGAAAGAAAGAAAGAAGCACACTGGGTCACACAGGAGTATTTGCCGAGTGCCCCTTTCTTTCCACGGCAGAGAATGGCCAAGAGACTCAGCTCTTCTTCCACTCAAGCAGCCTCAAAGTCTAATGAACTTCAGTAAGAGTAACATTGGGTTTCAACACTAAAAGTGTCCTGGAGATAGGTTAAAACAGAGTCTATCTGATCTTTTTCTGAGCAAAGAGGGGTTTTTGTTTGGTGTTTTTTTTTTTAATATGGATCCTACTTGCCCTGTTATCATCACCATCATCAACACCTCTTTCCTTTATGGCCCTTTTTATCAGCAAACCTCAAAGTGCTTGCTAAACAGAGAAGATCAATGCTATTATTCACATCATCTAGCAAAGAGGGCACCGAGGCAGGGACAACACTAGGATGCTGCTGCGTATACCATACACGACGTGCCTGTGTGCTGCTTTGGGGGGTCACCGCTGTTGGGCCACATTCCCACCTCGGCTGTGGTGAGGACTAAGCTTTGTTTGCTAACCCCTAATTCACAGGATTTTTGCTCAGGCAGATAAAATGATGGCCATGAGATGACAAAGGGAGCAGCCACATGCTGCTTGATGGACGAGAAAGGCTGGGTGGGGCTAATAAAATTTTTAGTATGTTTGATAAGGGAAGAGAAATCCACCTATGAGCTTGCTGGGGGCTAGGCTGGGAAAGGTTGCGCTTGCTGAGGGAAATCCTTCAGTGATGGAACACAGCTGCTAATCTTCAGCAGTGGACACAGAAGCAGGGCTAGCTCTGGGAATCTGCACTGGTGGCTGCAAACAGCCTGCCAAAAAATGACGCAGGCAAATAGTCATGTGATAAATTTGCTTGTGGCATGACGACCTGGCCACCACCATAATGTGAGCTGTACGTAATGCCACAGGATTTTATTTTAACCATGGCAGCATCTGTTGCTGAAAAACGCTAGAGTTCAGAGAGGAATGCTCGTCTTCTCTGTTGCGGCTCTTTGGAGAATAGCACTGGTAGTGGTTAACGATACTCTTGCATTGGCTTTGCACCTCACTAACTAGACTAGGTAAAGACCTTTTCATGACAAAACTCCCATCCAGTTTGGCTGGGAAGGTTTGATCCAAAGTCTGATTTAATGGAGCCACACTGGACACATATCAATGCAAGCTGGGCCATGGTGGGGAAACCACCGTGTTAGTAGGGTGTTAGTAGGTGCTCCTCCCAGCACAGAAAACCACTGTGTCCAGAGAGTTGCTGGACACCAGCAGTTCTCGGATGCTAAAACCGCCTATAGCAAGCACCTCAAATTAGAGCAGCTGGAAGAATACTCTTTGTACATGGTTCCAGTGTGACAGAGCTGCAAACATGGCAAAATTTCCTCTTTTCTCCTCTCCCACATGCTGTGTTAAGCTGCAGAATGGCTCCTTAGCTGGACTGACAGAGCAATGTCAACAGAAAAAACACCAGAGACGGCTGCAAAAATTCAGTAAGAATCACAGCTGGGCTTTCAAGGAAGAAGAAACCCCTTGCACTCAGTGCCTGACACAAGACCATGCTGAAGCTCAATGCTCTCCACTAGAGAGGAAATTTATTCTGCCCCAAGAATGAAGCACAGCAAACCTGTGGCCAGCACTAGAGAACTAGGAAAAAGGCACTTGAGAAACACAGGCGTACAACACTCATCTCTCAAGCACACTTGAGGACCTGAAATTTTATTCAAAATGTTTGCATTACGCTTTCCAAACAACCACTCACAATGTGCAACAGACTTCTTTTCTGCCTCTTTTTGAGTACTTAGACTCCAAACCCCTCACTTCGCAATAGCTGAGAAATGACAGGGTGCTTCCATGGCCTGGCTTGTGATCTGGCAGCACATTCAAACTCCAGTAGGAATTTGGCCTGCACTTTGAGAGGTGTTCAAGGCAACAAAATGAGTGGAAGAGCTTTAACAGTAATTCAAGAGTAGCTTTAAAAAATTTATTAATGATACAATGAAGAAAACCGGCTGCTTACGTGAGATTCAGTCAGGTCAAGTCAGCCAATTCAGATCAGGAAGGGAATGCATGGAGCCTAACACAGCAGCTTTGGAAAATCCACACAACTACACAGTGCTCGGAGGGACGGGTGGCTCCCCACTCCCCGGGGAGTTCAGCCAGACCATGCAGACCCCGGGACCTAGCTGTGGGCATGCAGATGTGCAACATCTGGCTCGATCTTCAGAAGGATCCTTGTGACAGGAGGTATGAACACGACCCAGCAAGCGTTCTCAGCTCTCAGTGAAGACCCTGGGAACGCAACACTTTTCAGGCTGGGGCCTTAGGGACAGTAAAGGACATTTCACTGATGTGATGAAAGAAAAAAAGTGAAGTGCAACAAAGGCTTTGGTGAAAGGCTGTGCAAGCTGATTGTTGTTTGCTCCATGCAACAGCTTTCCTCATGCACCACACCTTTAGTAGAACACGGTTACATGAAACAAATTATTATCTCCAGTAGCTTCCGTCTACACACATTTCTGAAATACTTTCATTCCAAACTGTTTTGAAAGGAAACATTATAAAGAATGGAAACCTGGCAATTAATCGGATGGAAACCTCTGTTTCCATTTTACAGAATAGGAAAAAAAAAAGAATTATAAAAAGAATACCCAACATTAACTGCTAAGTAGAGAGATGAAAGATAAGCAGAGGCCAGCGACTGGAAGCACTCGTGCGCTGCATGCATTTACCTGCATTTGGACATGGTTCTGAAGGGTGGGTCAGACCTGTATTTGCTGTTCTCATTCAAAACCACAAAAACACCTAGTTAGGAACTGGGTTTTGACAGATGAAAATTCTATTTTCTTAAAAACTCACAAAATAAATACCGTGAATTTTTTTTTTTTCAAAGTACGGACGAAAGGCACTTCTGGTCAAGACACAGAGCAAATATTTACAGGTGCTGGGGAGACACCATTTCCTCCCTTTAGGCTTCAACCTAGTGTCTGCCACATAATTTTATCCATTCAATGATTTTTTTTTCCAGACATCTGCCAAGAGGAAATAACTTTGCTGTATTGGGAGTCTGGGAATCCTAGAAAACAATCTTAAATCCATAAAATAATTGAAGTGCAGTTTTACTGAGCTGTTCAGTTCGATTCTGATTTTTATTACAATGTCAACAAGAGTTTAATTTGTTTTAAAGTTTAGGTTCTTAAATCTGAGTGATATACGGTAGTTTACAGCTTGCTGGCAACAGCTACTGTGGAAAAAAAAATGGAAAGTGCATATAAAGGCAGTTCTAAGTTTGACATTGTGAAAGCAGGGAGCAGTGCCAAGAGCAGCAAACAGCATGGCTTTCCCAATCCTGGCTGGCTTTAGGGACTGCTTGCTATTGACATCAGTCGCTATGGGATACATTTCCCTGCTCTAACAAATCTCATCTGGAGCCTGTAATTACAAAAGAAATGTCTCAGAGTGTAATTTCTTTCCCTAAAACATTTACAGATGTTAACTAGATTGCTAATGGTGTGAGATGTCTGTGGGCGGACATCTTCCTCCTTATCTGCTGTGTCAAAGAGGAAGATTTCTTTATTAAAACCAGTTCTAAAGGTAGTATCTTTTCCGTGTATGTCTTTGTGTATGGGGGTGGTGGTGTCTCTTTTCTAAACCGCTTGCTGAACTGAGAGCTTTGGAGGTGTTTTTCTTTATCGTTTCTTCTTTTTTTCTTTTCTTTTAGAAGTCATCTCCAGAGTTAGTCTGATTTAAAAGGTATTCTAAGTGGCTAAAAACATCTTTCCTTAGCAGATTAAGAAGTATCCCATCTGAGCTGTAAAATTACAACAATAATAATAATAATAATAGTAGTAGTGATGTAAGTTTCTTGCCCTAGTGACTTTCCACCAGTACCTTTGGCTGGCACCCTTTGCTAAGTGCTGCTAAAAGCATTTATGGGAGCCTGCTGGACAACTGGGTAAGCTGATCTGCTTTAGGCGCACATTGGACACGAGAGGGGAGAGTGTAAAAAAGTGATGAGCTTTTAGAAATGCATGTCCCCAGGGAGGTGAGAGGGGGTTTTCTTGGCTGGCAAGGGAGGGTGCTGGCAGCAGCGCCTGCCGGCGTGGGGCTGCCCACCTGCCAGCCCCAGCTCTGCTGTGCCGGCGGCATGGGTCGCTGCTCCCAGCCAAGCGCTCCCTGGCTCGCACGGTCATGCCGAGCATCTCTCTAGCACCCCGCAGAAGGGGATGGCTAAAACTCTTCTTCCTGACACACACAGCCCAGACACAGCTGTCAGCTTGGGCCTTTCCCCACACTGACGCCCCCCCACCTCTCTTTTCTTTTTTTTTCTTTTCTTTTCTTTCTTTTCTTTTCT
>VZTV01001922.1:43272-67148 GCA_013400875.1 Anhinga rufa
CTTTCCTTTCCTTTCCTTTCCTTTCCTTTCCTTTCCTTTCCTTTCCTTTCCTTTCCTTTCCTTTTTTCTTTTCTTTTTTTTGCAACTGGCTTTGATTGGAGCCAGAGCCTGGGGTAAATCAGAGGAATTTCTAGATTTTTCTGAGTGCTGCGAGCTCTCGCTGTTTTCCGGTACCTACTTCCTGCCATATCTAAAATAACAGCAGCTGCAGGGGCCTGATAGAGAAGAGCTCCGGGGGACAAATTCTCACAAATGGGTTGGGAAAGAAAAAAAAAAAAGAAAAAAAAAGACAGTTATTAGGGAGCTGATAACACACAGAGCCAGCATCAGATTCATTGTTGGAGTCGATAGCACAGTAGGCTGTGGATGTTGTTGTCAGAAGAAAACAAATCCTGTAAAATGGCCATGGGAATGATAAGTCTCCATGTTCACTGGGATAACAGAGGTAGCTTTACAGCACTTGTCCTATTGTATGGAGTATCATGCCTCGATTAGCTAATGTCTCCAAGGGCCAGATAAGTGAGGATGAATGTTCTGCCCTAGCAGCTTTCATGCTTTCTCTTGGTCATGGCTATCTATGGAGAGCTGCAACAGAAAGCTTTGCACACATAAAAAAGGCACCCCACTTCAGAGAAAAACATTACAGAAAATGGAATATTGTTGAAATGATCTCATTTTCTATGAAGAACTCATGGTGCAGTGTTGTCATTGTCTCGTTACAGACCTCCTGAAAGAGTACAGCAACTCAAGAGACCTCCAAAATGGCACAAAGGGACCTTACATACCTGTACAACTACTCCGGGAGAGAAATTTCTCTTTCCTTCTGGCATAAAGGGGGACAGAAACAGGCATGGTGCATCCACCCAAAATATACTTACCCACTGCTTAATGTGCAAGAACGTAGGGCTCCTTAAGATCCCTTTGGCCTAGGCCTTATAACCAACACAAACATTGCTTTAAGTATCAGCACACCCAAACAACCAAAGAGAGGGTTCTTAAAACCTACACACTACATGTACAATACAGACAGTATTTCAGATTATTGTATGTGCCGTTAACCTTTACATATTAATGTAATATAATCTTTTACAGTTACTTTGGGAACTATAACTTGTGTCTGCATCAACTTTTGGGACCTTAAATTTTCTCACAGATTTGGAGATTTTCATGCTTTTTTTTTTAACATAGGACTTTTTTTACGAGCATTAAGTGATAGGTTCTTGTGATTGTAAGTTGGAGCCTGATCCAAAGAGCATAGAAGACAACAGAATTCCTATTAATTTTAATGGGCTTTGCATCAAGCCCTTATTAAACACAGACAGGTATGTAAAGGTGGTCTGCAAATGCACAAGGTATAGGTCTGATGGCTTGGCAGGAAAGAATTAGTCACTGCATTGTAAACACCCTATTTTGCTCATTATTCCCTAAAGATTATTTGACATGTTTTAATGTTGATATGCAAAAAAAGCAAGTAAATCTGTTCTCTTATTTTGCCTGAATGTTGAAGCATACACAACTTCTCTGATGTCAACAGACCTGCTTCTGATTCCTACCACTCAAAGAGAACAAGCACATTTCTGTGTTTACTTCAGTGTGTTGGCTTTAATGCGTATGCACACGGGCACAGTTTGATCCTAGACCCCTACCTGCTTTCCAGGGAATAACGGAAAACCATACACAGGGTTTTCGTAGTATGTGGTTTTTCTTTTCTAGATTCTAAACCATTTCTCTAAGCCTAAAAATCCTTGCTTTGCTTGAGCACACAGCTCAGCTACCAATTTTTAATTGTTAAAAGAAGATGATGGTAAGCTACTCGGTTCTTTCCATCCCCAAAAGAAGCTCCTTAAAACACGAATCATCTTTGGTTCACGTTCAGGTAATAACAATTAGAATTACACAAAGTGGCCAAGTTTAGACAGACTAGACAATATTCTAGCCTAAACTCATAAAACCTAAACTAGTTAAAATAACTTATTTTAAAAAAAAATCACTCTTGACAATATAAAGTAAGTGAATTTGTATTTCTGAAAAAGTAGAAGTAGTTAGAAAATATGAGGTACTGCCTAATCCTGTTTTAAGCACTGTTATGACTGTGCTGTATTACATACGCTTATAGAGTAGCACATTTATGGTAAACACGTTAAGGAATTTGTGAGTGGGATTAATGAACTTTCCTTTCACACTAGACTGGATCAGATCACAGAAGGAGATCAATCTGTCATGATTCTCAGCTTTTTGTTCAAGAAAGGCAAGCATAGCAAAGGTCAGAGACAGACTAAAGAGCAGCACTGCAATTATTTACTGACATGAGACTGGAAAGAATATCACATAGCTACATGGAGAACAACTTGGACTTTAGACACATAGGAAAGAATGGTTCATTTTATGCCACTAATCATAGCCAAAGATTAAGATATTTTGGAAAAGCCCTATTATTTCTCATTCTGCAAACCAGGATTTCATTACTGGTAAATCATGAAATTTATGAAGTCCATTCATACAAATTAATTTCCTTTCCTGATTTCCATTGGCATGTGAGATACAGATACATAATATAAATAAAAGTCTGTAAAGGAAAAGATATACAGAAACGTCTGCTTGTACTTAAAAGCGGGGTAATCTCAAGTAAGGATGTAACTAGAGGAATCGTCCCTACAGCTGGTACACTTATTCTTAAATAAACATGTATAGGGTCTGAACAGGTAGAAATCAGTGCACCTGCACTACATCTACATGGATCTATGCTGACTTACTCTAGCTGTCTCTATCAAGAGTAACCAAAGGTAAGTTCTCCCACTCCAAGATTTTAATTTCGCAGCAGCAATGTAAAATCTAGATGTCTTTTCCATGTTATGAGAAACATTCCTACTTGGACGTTCTAAAGAAGTCTCGCAATCATTTTAGTGTGTCAGGGTGTGGGGTTTTCCCCCTGCAGTGGTGCTTCCCCTCAATGAAAGTTTTTCATATGAAATTTAAATCTGTCTTCAGACAACTTTCTGAACACTGAGATTTTTCAGAAAATAAGCACAGGGAGGTGGTGGCTGGCATTGCTCAGGGGACCATGCACAACAGAAAGGACGATACTGCCTCGTTTGGCATCGCAAACATCTGCCAGCTCCTCCCTGAAACAAAGGCTTAACAGACAGCACAGAAATTACGTTGGTCAATGCAGAAATCTAGACTTCATCATCAGAGAAACCATAAATATTGCCACTGAAACATCAGGTATACAGCTGGTTCACTCTAGCTGGCTAGAGTTAATCTCTAGCTGGCTGACCAAACATTTTTAGGGTCACAACTCACGCAATCAGACACAGGCAGTCCTGTCTCCTACCACCTTCCTGACTAAAGCAGAAAAAGACAGTAAGTTTGCTTCGAATTTCAAAAGCAGATTTTTTTTTTTCTGAATATTCACCTAACAACCAAAAAATCATCCACCCATTTGTAGATTTCTTGGAAGGAAATCTGGCATCTCTACCAAAAGTCTGCTCGCTTTTCATACTATCCTCTGTATTCAATCTGAATGCTTGAATCTGAAATATTCTTGATAATAATAAAGCCTACCCCACTGTTAGCTAACTGTGCTGTTATACAAGGGCAGGCCCTGCTCCAGGAAACCAGTTCACTGGGGCAGAAGGTGCAGCTTGTGTGCAGCAGCCAGCAGGGCAGACACTCTGGTACTAGATGTTAACAATCAACAAAAGACTGGATCATACAGAAACGTTTGCATTTTGTTGCTTCTCTGGTTTAAGATGGTGATATTCCCCACAACAAAATTCAGCGGTAGGGAAGGGTTTAGAGAGAAGTTTTCTCTTTTAGTTGAGCATATGATTATTTTTTTTAAAGTATCCAAGTGATTTCGGTCTGGAAACACTTAAAAATTTTTCATGAGACACCATTCAGTCCAGGTGCTTTTCCCAAGTTAATATTAAAAATAGTTTTGGAAACTTCAGCAAATGTTCTAATCTTTTCTAGTTCAAATTTTTTTTGTTACTACTCTGCCTTTATTTAAATAGCTGGCTCTAATTGATTCTTTAATGCAATGATTCATAATGTGTTGTGAATCTTCTACTAATTGACTTGCGACTCTGTTATTATTTCCCCTGATTTAACACATCCTGTTTTAGAACATCCATCGAAGCTGATGGAAAAATTTTTCATGGCATTTGGATCATGTCCTAAATGTAATTTAAATGCCATCTTTTGAAAGTTGTAACGGGATTTCCTGTTTTATTCTTCAATCATATAATCTTGAAAACAAGCTTTTACAAATCCTCCTCTGCCTTGTCAAAGGCTGATGTCTTCAACTACTCCTAGCAGTACTTTTTTCTGGGTAATTTCTAATTGGGGAAGAGCCAGCGGATAATATTTTCTGATTGTTCTCATTTTTATTGAATGCCCTGTTACACTGCAAGGGAAATCTTAAAACTGAGACGAAAATTTCTCACTCAGTTTAGGTGATGTGACTGTATTTACCCAAAGAGCACTTCCCAATCCCTTCTCTTCTGCCATATTTCTGCAGGCTTTTTGGGCTCCCTACTGGAACTCTCTCCACCCAGTGGTAGCACTGAAGCCCTCTCCTTGCTCCTTAGAAAACCTGGCAATAGAGCATGGAAATAACTCCCAGGGTTATTTGAGGGTCCTGCCCCAGTGGAGAGAGGCCACCGAAACCTCCTACCTCCACACAGTGCAGCCATCTCACTGCAGATCAATACAGACACGCAGACAGGCTCTTCTGACTTGAGCTTACTGCTCAGATACACTCTCTCCTCAGATATATGTTTCATGATCACATTGCTCATTTCTTCAACGCCTCTCATTTTTCTCTATACTTAAATTATTTTTGGGCGAAGTAAGGTATTCTTTAGATACTCTTTTCCATGGCAGTCAAATCCAGTGCTTTTACTACTCATTTGTACCATTTCGGTTTTAGAGAAACTCCTCTCTCTCACACCCACACTCACCCTTTCCCCTCTTTTTCCAAAATTCATCTTTGCTCATCTTTTTTTTTTTTATGGGGATGTTATATTTAACCTTCCTCTCATTTCTCTTTTTCTCAAGCCTTCTTTCACTCTAATTACACCACCAGGTAGTTTCACAGCCATACTCTAAGACTGAAACTTTAAAATGCTTGCTAACTGTGCTACAGCATCATGAGAAAGCCGCTCTTTTTTTAGTACGTTCCGCAAATAGAATAAATGTATATACACACATGCACTCGCTTGCACTTGTCACAGAGGGTCCTGATCCCCAAGCTGTGCTCAGTCCTTGCCAGGGTGCAGCCCCATGCAGAGTCCCTGCTTTGACTCGGGGTCCTGCAGTCCTGTCACACAGACCTGACTCTGCCTGCCAGTATGCACCAACTCAGCTGAGGGCTGCAGCTATCTCTGGACTTGTAAACTACCTATTAAAATAGTGCAAGAAGATGCTTTCACATTAGCACCTCCTTCCAGCAAACCTTTCCTTGACTTCAGCACTGCTGGTTCCTCTTCAGGACTTCAGTTTACCATTGAAATAGTGTGAAATATGTGGGATACTGGATTACAAAAATGTTAAGTCTGAACTCTCTGCAAAGGAGATGGTCACCTCTAGCTCTACAATTCCGGCTCTATGCCTAGTAGGGCAAACCCAGCAGTTTGTCTGGCAACAATGGAGGTTTGCGGGTTCCTACCAAGTGGTGACCTGACACTGCATGTCCAGTTGTGAGTCTATCGTTTAAACAGACTGTAGTGGGGCTTGTTTGGCCTGTGAAGGTCCAGCCTGGGTTTTTGGAAGCAGTGGTAGAATTCCTGGAAAGTCCTCTGAAGCAGCCACTGCTGCTTTGTTTGTCCACTGATGCAAAAAGCATAGTCTTCTGTGGTTGATGGCACTTTCTGCCTTGGAATCAGTTTTGCTTCTTTTTCTTCTGAGGTCTTTCCTCATACTAACATACCATCTACATGGAAGAAAAAATAAGCAAAAATCCCTGAGAACGCTTTCAAAGTTACATGGGAACTCAGGGATTGGAGCAGAGCGGCCATCTCCATCGCTGGCAGCCCTTCCAGGGATCCCTTTCAAAGAGACCTCCTGCAGTGCCCCGGTGAGGTACATCTAGCCAGAGCTTGCACTCCTTATATCTTTCTGCAAAACCTGAATTTGCGTTGCATCAGTTCTAGCGACTTCAGGTAGTTCTAGCCTTTGACTGCTAGGGCCCAAAGGACAGCTCTGTATTGCCTGGTGCAACCATTAACAGCTAATGAGTCAGGGAAATTTCTCAGAAGAAAGAAAACAAACAAGAGTGTGTGCAACTGAAAAAAATCAGGACCAGCTTCTCTGCTAACCTCTTTCTGTATGATAATTTCACACATAGTCATTTTAGACTGAGAAGTACATTTGAACCTCCCAGTACTACTGACCCAGAGGCACATTGCTAAAGGAGAAGATGCCTGGAGAAGCTGTTAATGGCTCACGCAGATGCTCTGACGTGAAAGCCCTCAAGTGAATAGCTGAGTCCAAGCACTGCCTGGAGCATGGTGGAACACAGAGTTATCACAGGGGGAAAAAAGCCAACTAATAGCAGAGAGATCATCTTTACTAGTTGCTTCAGTCTTCCAAAAGAATAGCTGGATAGCGAAAGCTCAGATGCCTGAGAAACATTCAGCAGCAGTGACAACTGCGGCTCAGAGGCATGCAGCAGCATGGAGCCGGATTTCAGAGCTGCAACGGGCATTTCAGTTCAGAAACTAACTGTGCACAACAGAAGGTCCACAGGATGGGCTTCTCCACCTGACCTCTCGTTTCTAAAAGGTTTTACTCAACCGGTACCTGCAGGATTTTCAGAGAAGTCAGTCATGAGTAGAAGAGACTTACATCACTCTCGCCCACCACAACTTCAAAGAAGCAAAAGACTAGTATACTAAGTCTAATAGCTCATTATGTATATGTATGTGTATGCGTGCACACACATATATGCACACACGTGCTTTATGTGTGTATGGATTTGCATATGCTGTATAGAAATAGAAGTTAAAATAAATATTCTTCAGTTTTGTATTTTTGGAGGCTTCTCTTGTGACCCAAAATAGTGTTTTTTATACTTCTTAAGTAATTTCCAGAAGAAGTTGCTTATGAGGTGGCAATGAAACACTTATTTTCCCTGAAGCACTAGAAAAAGAACTGACTGCTGCTCCCAGGGTATCAAAACTGATTCACAATATCTACTGCAATACCTGTTCTGCAACCCCAAAAGTATCACAAGAGTTATGAAATGGAACAAATCTTTAGCCCTGGCTCTCAAAGAAATCTAACATCAAGAGCAATCTGGACAGCACAGACATGAAGAGTCAACTCTTGCCTTCTGCACTCCCATATGGCTGCAGAAGGGCCAAAATTAAGAAGAAAAATCATGCTTTAGTTTTGTAAAGGCAAGGCAAGTGAGGAATGTTCTTGTGCATCCATGATGCTTGGACAGCATGCACTATTACTGTGTAAGGACCAAAGGATTTAATCCACTGATTATGGACTTTGATAGCCTGTAGTGTTGCTTTTCAAGACTGTTCAAGTGCTCATATTGCAATTCGTGTGCTCAGGGACAATACAGTTTGGGAGATTTGACACAACGGCAGCACCATCTCACTTCACTTTCCAATATTTGTCTTGCAGTAGGCTTCAAAGTGTGCAAAATGTAGAAGACCTACTGACAGAGCAAAGCCTGTAAAGCAGGCAGAGGGCTGGTCCAGCTCCCTGGTTTGCGGTTTGCAGACAAACCGAAGCAGGCTAGCCAACAAGGGATGGGACCAGGGTTTTCCTACTGTATTTCTTACTCACCAAATGTTTCCAGATATTTTCAGTGTCCAGACTGCAGGCTTCCTCAGTGACAGAGGAGGAGGGGGAACATTTTTAGGGTCTGCTTTTTTTTGTAAGCTTCCTCCTAGCCTGGAGATAACCCTGGTGTGGAAAGCTTATGTCCCCTTTGGTTGCAATCAGCATCAGCTCCTCAGAGAGGAGGAAAGACCGGGAGCCAGGTTATCAAGCAGCCCGCTCTCGACAGCGATGGTCAAGCCACTATCAGGCCCATGCCCGAGCTCCCCAGTTGTTAGCAGACGCAGCTGAAACAATCAGTTGTACCACGCTAGAAAATCTGCTAGAAAATACTCTCTCTCTGCCCGTCTATCAGTGACCAGATTCCAGTGAATGCAGCTATTATGCGTTTTAACTACTAGCCATACGCCTGGTCTGGTTCCCAACAAACCTAAAGGGAATGGTGTTATTGACTTATGTGGGAGCAGAGGCAGGCCCTTCGCTGCTCTGCGATCTAGCAGCGCTGCAGCTTGCTAGCGCTCGGCCAAGAGCGCCGTACGTGAAGGCAGGGAGTTTACTCATGAGAGCGCTTCCTCTGACACGTATGTGTTTGCTGGGCTGAGCCGGTGCCTTGCTTCAGCCCAGCTCTGCTGAGATGCAGCAGGGGTCTGTGTGATACTCTGCTCCCTGGAGAAGCGGGGTTTTCTAAAACAACTTCCCCAGAAGTGTTTTGCCAGGATGGGTTCAGGACACGAGAGCACGAAGGCCGTACACGAGCCACGTGGCCACACCTGACCAGCTAACACTGCACAGCTCAGCAGAAATGTTTCAAACAAACAACATATTCCTAAAATGAATCGCATCAGAACAAAGATTTCTCATGAAGCTTGTGCTTCTGCAAGCCACATATTTTACTTGGCACTCCTCCAGGCTTAAAAGCAGATGTAAATGTTACCAAAGCTCAGATACAGCAACTTCTTCTCCCCCAATGGCCAAGGAAAACTTACAAAAATAACCCACAAAACCTTTACCATTTGAAACAGCAATGCCAACAGCCATTACTATGGAAATAGGAGAATGAATCAGGCATGGGAGTGAGAAACGACTTCTTCCCCAGCCCACTGCACAGCCACTAGCAGGGCTGCAGCATGAAGCCAGGTCTTAGCTGAAAAGAGGGGCTGCAACGCGGCTTCAGCTGAACGCCTAATGACTTAAAATGTTTAATGTGAAGGTGCGCATACAGATGCACATCAAGCAAATGGGTTTCCAACACTAAAAATATTCTTGAGTATCAAAACATTGCAAAGCACTGCCTGCTGATTTCTGCAGCTCTCCCATCGCTTGGCCAGCCTCCTGCTCCCTCTGCCAATGTCTGCCACCACTGAGTGAGGGTGGAGGCACTCAGGACTTCTCTGAAGGGAAGGACACTTCCTTGAAAGCCTAAGACTCAAGGACCTCCCTGGAAATCTAAGTGCTGCTGTTAGAAGAAAGCAAAGTTCGCTGCTAGATTTCAGCATACTGCAGTCAAGAGATAGGCAGGTCCGCTCCGTGGGCAACTGCACACCTGGGACTGGAGAGAACCAGGAGTGACACCTAGTCTGGTCAGCTGCTCTTCTGGGGGCCTTCTTCTGGTGGGCCTCCAGGGAGACCCAATTCAGCAAACCTGCTAGAAACAGCAAAACCTGATCCCGCGGGTGTGTGGTTTCGTGTAACAGGATACCCCTCAAACCCAGACGTGCAAGTCCACCAAAGGTCTGACTCGAACGCATTACTTCAGTCCTCCCTTACTCATCGTGTACAACCCAAGCCCCAAATGTTAACGACTCAGCATGTTTTATCACAGTAGCATGTACACTTTCAATCATCATTAGAGACGAGGAGGGTCTAGGCTCAGGCACCACGCCAGATTAAGTAAAACTTTCCATGAGGAAAGCTATTTGTTTTCTCCCAGAGCTGTGAGGCTTGGCCAAGAGGGAGGGAGGGAAAAGCTTGCCCAAGCCAGACCGAAGTGTAGACAGTGTTACCGGACTTTGCAGACTACCTGCGTGTTGTTCTAATGACATCTGGACTACTAGAAATCACCAAGTGCACTCAGGAGTTTTCAAAGGCATAATTGTGGCAGGAGCAGACTAAACTTAATGCCTCGAGAGCCAATCACTTTAATCATGAAGCTGAGGTGTATGGAAAAGGATACATTTCAGCAAAAGAATAATTCTGTCTGCTATGGTTCCTGTTCAAATAAACTATATCACCAAACCACGTGCATTTGAAGAATATAGAGGAGTGAAAAAAAGAACATATGGTTTAGAGGCAAAAAACTTTCATATATACTCTATAGGAGATATATGGACTTGTCAGACATCTAACAGTTCAACACTGTAAGCAATTCATGGGAATGACATTAGCAATAGCTCATATTACATCCAGGAGTTACAGCTTTTACTGCAAAAGTTATTTTTAAAAGAGCCATGTTTAAAATGAAATGGCTGGCAAGGCTGTAGCTTTCAGTAACACTTTACCTGTGGTTTTGCCACTTTTACATACTTATTGGGGGCTTAATGCTCCCAATTTACCTTTTCAGAGTAAAATAAAAGTTGCAATGAGTGCATTCATTGGCACGGTGCTATAAAACTCACAGCTGTGCAAAGACAATCACAAGAACAAAAGCCTCCTTGTTTTAAAAAAGATGATGATGTGGTTCTGATACTTTCTGTTAGCCACATATCTAAACATCAGATGCTTTCCTTTATGGCCTATGTATTTTCATCTTATTACACACAGATTTATAGATCCGATCAAGTCAAGATCAGGATAGAGACCTTTATGAAAGTGTCCACGAGGAGAGCAGGAGGGTGAATTAATACACAAAACTTCAGACAACAGACCTGTCTTTCAGATATTGTTATTCCAGTTCTGGCTCCTACACAGGACTCGGGGCGTTCTTCAAAACAGTTTTTTCAGTGGTGGGTGGAACCCTGGCCCCACCGCCAGCAATGGGAGCACGCTGCTGATTTCAACGTGGCTGGGGCTGCATCTCAAAAGTTGAGATTAGAACCAAGGCAAAACTTGAAGAAGCTCAGATCTTCTTCAGCTTCAGTACTCAAGCATACCTTGATTAAAGAATCCTCCAGGATGCTGCTTTGCTTTCAATTAAAAACTGCTTTTGTAAAGTTCTGTGCATTAATATAACAAATGGGATCACAGCGTGTACAATATACCTTGCAATCTGCTGAGAACGTAAGTCATACGTTTTTCCTGCTGGTACCCGTGTGTTTCCCCCTTGCTTTTTGGAAACAGCTTCATTTTCATCTGTACTGAAAACTACTTTCTTTGATGTTTCTAACGGCAGGAAATAATTTCACAACTGAGTGTCATTCTGCTGCAGGTAAAAAATGTAATAGCTTGTGGAAGTGCCAGTTACAACCTGAAAAATGTTTCTTGGCATTAGCATGCCTAACTGAACTCTCTCCATCCTGGTGAAAGAAGAGATTTGGTCTCTGTTCCACCCAGGCTACACTAGGTCCAGGAAAGGGAAATGGGGATAAGAAAGGTGATTTGAAGTCACCTTTAGCATCTCCTGTTGTGAGCCTGGCCAGTTCCCAGCTGCCTGAACATCCTGAAAGCTGTGTGAACACTCCACCACCACTGGCTTGGGGTTTCTTCTACCACTAAGAAAAGCAGTTAAAATTTGGAAAAATTAGCTGAGCTGCCCCTGTCAACAGAAGAGAAGCAGGATTAGCTCAAGAGCAGAAAGCAGAAATTGTTGAAAGCAGTTGTGCGTTCAACAAAAGCACAGCTTTTGACCCAAGTCCTAGTTAGAGGAACAGAGAGAGGAGCATGTTCAAAAGTGAGATATAAATTAGGTAAATTTTCACATTCCCTTGAGAGAACGACTGGTTCAAGGGACCAGGAAGAGTTCTCATTAGCTTGTAGCTTCCCCAAACTGGCCATCTCTTCGGGCAATGCTAATTCCACTTCACGCCTCAAAAGGCTGTACAGCACATTAGACTCATTGATCCCCAAATAAAATGTTTTCTCTTAAAAGCAATTACTGCATGGACTTGTACTGAAGAGGTCCCTCAAGACTGCCTAAGGATCTTCCATGAGCTCCACCACCCTATCACCCCACGCTATTCCCAGGTTAGATCTGAAAGGGGAATGCCATGTAACCTTCACTGGTAGCACACGCACACTGAGCCGGTGTTAGCCCTGGCGTGGTCTGCCAGGGTGCCCCAGCACCCTGCTGGTTGCTGCAAGAGCTTCTGGCAGGGAGGACAGGAGACATCCCCTCTCCCACTGCAAAGGACCATGGGCTCCCACAGAGGACCAAAACCAGGCATAAATGCCACATTTCAACCACTTTTAATCAAATCTTGCTGTGAAAGCAGCAAAGGTAGTCAGCCATAATCTTTGTTAGGAGGTTGGACTCAGAATTATTTGAAATGAGTGCTGGTATGCAAGCCAGATACCTTTCAATATCAAGAGCATAGCCATAATATATCAGGTATCACTTTACGGGGTGAGTTTTAAGTACATGCTAAATGTTGAATCATATATTCATATACTGAAATGGACAGCACATTTAATGAGTAGCCCAGGCGACTACTGTAGATTTTGATTTAAAACAAGATTGCCAAGACCAAAACTTATTTGCCAAAATGGAACTCTCTTTGGGTGCTCCCTTTATATCACTTCAGCTGCCCACCATTACCAAAGCAGAGAAATGTCATATACAGGATATATAAACTTACTGACTGGTTTTTTCCATCTATACTCTGCAGTATAGATGGTCTATATTTGGAGATACTCCAGACCAAAAGGAATGAATATTGCTTTGATCCCATATGCTGAAACAAAAAAAATTCTGTTTATACCTGTTCCAAGATTGCTATATATTATTAGATACATAAATCAAACCTCCCCAAAGTGATAAACAAGCAATGAAAATGTTACCAAATATAATCTGGCATAACCAGTTAGATATTTTATTTGTCTGGTAGTTCCGTAAGTATGTTAGATGTCTATACCTCAGACTTCATAAGTACTTGCAGGTAAAACTGGAGGTATTAAATAGCTATAAGACACCACAAAGATATACTTTTTTAATGGAGTGATGCTTTAAGAATTTAATTTTTTATGTCATTAAAAGACTTCATTACTTCTACACTACTTTAGGGATGAGGGAAAGAGTTGGTATACTTAGAGTAGCAGGCAAGAAAAGTAGTCAAGTACATCTGACTTCTCTCTGGCTTTCATATTGCTCACAAGTGCAAAGATTGAAAAAATACTGAAAAAAAATTGAAATCATGCTGTATGAAGGGATCTAAACTAAATCAGGGAGACAACAAATTATAAAGAGGTAGAGCAGCAATCTATTTAAAAAAAAAAAAAGAGAAACTGTCCTTGTTCATGGGTATGATTTGATATTCTGGTTTTCAGAATATGGTCATAAAGCACAGATATCCCACCCACTCCTCCAACAAGGAAAACACTTGAAGATGGATATGATACTAACAAGAAACAATGGTGATGGCTTAAAAGCTCCTATTAAAAAAAAAAAATCAAGCATATGAAATATGAGTTGCTCCTATTCCATATGAGCCACTCTGCAAAACCTATTCTCCCTCATTCCACAGTTACGGCCAGAGGTCTGAATGAAAAGGCACCAGGTACAAAGGCATTGCATATGCAGAGTGCTTTGCCTTTTCAGCGCAGATCTCAGTGAACAACACCTACCAGGACACCAGGAGCAATTACTGGCCGTTTCCAGGCAGCCACCGTAGTGGCCAAACTGCCCTTTGAGACTGTGCAACGCAGCCCAGACATCAGCCTTCCATAACTAATAGGTGAGCATGAGAAGGGGATTTTTTACCGAGACAGGATGAGTTGATTAGATAGTTGCTGGGGAGGATTAGATGACATCAGATGTGGCTTCAAGTCACACTTACTCTGGCCAGTGGGTGGGCTGCTGCCACCCAGAGCGGTCCCGCTGCACTCCTTGACCCGCAGCAACAGGCTTCCTGCCTCTCTCGTGGGCTGGATCCAGCTATTGGACCTGGGGGATGTGGTTCCATGAGCTGACCCAGTGGAAAACTACGTGGGTTTTGCTATTTTTGGCAGGTTAATTTTCCATTAGCCTGCTCTGCTGCTCCATAATCAATTGATATGACTCAAAGGAAGCAGCAAGAACATGTGGCTAAGTGCAACATGGATTGAGGCCACCCTTTCCATGGGAGCCAGCAGTTACATCAGATTAAATGTGATGTGAAACCAATGTCTGCACTGGTGATGGTAAGGTTGCCTCTACGAAATGCATATAGCATAGACCTAAAAGGGCTTCCAGCCTGACTGACGGCTTCATGCTCCTGTGCTATGTCTCTGAGGCACGCTGGGGCTCTGGATCGTTTGAACAGAGGGTCTTGACTAGCACAAGTCCCAGAAGACATGCTTCCTGCCTTTAGCCCCTCTGCTGCTTACTTTCTCTCTCAACTGCCCAAATACTGGGGCAAATAAGGGGACACTAGTAATCCACTCCTGATTTCTACAAGGGCTTAATTTTGTCAGCACAAACCATAGAGTGGATTACCTCTTCTTCAGGCAGTGAGACAAGGCATAGATAGGAAAGGGCAGCTCATGTGGGTTATGCTCTGTCAGTGTGGCCCCTGAGACAAACCGAAATATCAGTTGAGACATAGAAAAGGGACTTCCTCTGGTTACCGTTTCTGATCACCACCCTTAGAGGGAACTGGTGGCGTTTATAATTTTTTGGAACTACGTAAGTTAATTTTTTTTCTATTATATATTGCTACCATGACTGTTATGTCTATGAATTCTTTTTTGGTCTATATTTCTTGTGGTCAGCCACAGAACGATTTTGATAGCCTCCTGCATGCCAAAGGGAAGTATATCTGGATTTGGCTGGCTGAAGAGATCTTCAAAATCAACTTTAAGTATCAGTGCAGATGTACATGGTTGCTTCTACAATTACTTCTGATTATCTGTCAGAGGACTGGTGTGCATGTGTGTCCAGAAGAGGGGATGGAAGCAAGATGGGGTAAAGACTAAACCATTTAGGCTTTGCCAGAGAGAATGAGCATTGCTGAAAAAACTAAAATCTCTCTCTCAGACCACATGGTACCAAAGTTCCTCTGTTCCTCCAGGAGAAACCTGAAGTAGACATGGCTGAGGAGCTTCACTCTTCACCCCTGAGCTGCAGTCCCATCTCTCCAGCCGAGACCCGCCAAAGGCAGCTTTCACAGTGCTATCAGAAAAGCGGTTGCTAGATTTTGGAGAGGTAAGGCAGAAAGACTGCCCATTTCTTGTCCTCTTCTAGAAAAACAACTATAGACTAGGTTTAGATTTTATCTGTATTCTCTTCCTTCCATAGATAACTTCTGGTTTCTCTCAGAATCAGAATCTGGGCATGGCTTTTTGTTTTGGTTTGTGTACATTTCTTGTGTGGTTCGTTGAAATCTTGCTCCTTACAGCATAGATATGTGGTAAAAATGCATGCTATATGAAGAAAACCTTGTCACAAAAGATGTGTTGTGCAAAACTTCAGTGAACTGAACTCCTAATTAGGAAAAATTCCTAAGACCTGTCTATCATGCAACCAATAATAACTTCTGTTAAGAAAAATCATTCTCCTAGAGTAGAAAAGCAAAAGGCTGCTACTCAAGCTCCAAAACATTCATTTGTAATCCTAATTCAGTGAGTATCATGCTGTTTAAAATAGAATGACTAAATGTCCTTTTTTTAAAAACAGTGCAATGAACTGTCTTTAAATTCTCCCTCAAAGACAATCACATTCAGATGTTCCTTGGCACCAATTAGTTTCAATGCAGCCATTTCAAAGGCATTTCTTCTTCAAATAGCATGGTATGTTATATAAAGTTATGTGGCCATTGGAAGGGAACTCACGCACTGCATTAATGTGAGGGTGCAGAATACTACTGGGATACTTAGCAGCAAGCGCTAAATCACAGTTCAGTGAGGTCACATAATCAAATTCCAGATTATCCCTTTTATTATGTACGACTAATAAATCTTTGGAAACTGGAGTCTGACAAGTTCATCACAGCATTTTAACTTTTCAGTGGTGCGTGTAGAATACATATACATATAGAATCTTACAAAAGCAAAAAAAAAAAAAGAAAAAGGCAGCAGCAAGTCCACAATAAGAATGGAAGAAAAAGTAGTCTTAACGTCAGATGCCACCAGACTGAAAAGTTACACTGAAAGATGTGCCTCCATTTTTAATTTGAACCTTCTCAACTGAAGTAGAGCAGTTTAACATTCAGTACCAGTGAAGAGATTTACACATCAGATGTTTCACTGCATTATGGATGGGACAATGTTAAATATGTTTTCACTGCAGTTCCACAGGTCACTGGCATGGGCATAAGCCAAGACCATACAGTTAAGATTATTGCAACATAGCTATCGGTCATGCAGCTAGCTCTACGGTAACTAACAGCATTTAATGTTTAGATAATATGGTTTCGTTATTGCAAACAAAATTAAAGAGCCCTTTCCCATACAGAGACAATCCAAGCGAAAGTCCGCACCATTCCCCAGGCTGTTAACTGAACTTTTTTCCACCAGGATTCAAAAGAAGGAGGGGGTTAAGGGAACTCACTGATATAGCAACATGGCTGAATGCAAACCTGTGCTGCGGAAGACTTACCATCATCCAGGTACATCTGGTCCAATTCCTCAGGTTCTCTCTTGATCGTTACAGGAATAGGGGCCAAATTATGATTACTTTCCTCATGCAACTCTGGTAATGACAGTGGTTGGGTTGTTGGAGACTCATTTCTGTGAACCTTCGGCAGTTGCTGCTGCTGTTGACCCATTATGGATGAGTGAGTTGGACTGCAGGACTGCAAATAGGTTGGCTCTTGGGTAACAGATGGAACTGGAGAAGAGGGACTGTTGGGATAGAGTGTTTGTTGATAACCAAGGGGACAGCTACTGCTCAGATGTTGACTCACCTGCGGCTGCAGCATGATGTGAGATGATTGCTCGGGGGAGCTTGGGTGCACAACTATAGACCTTGGCACTTCCTGTATGGTGGGGACACCTCCAGAGGGCTGCTGAAGTCCGAGGTGACTGTGGCCTGGGTTGGGGATGCACTTGTAAGGAGAGGACGAAAGGTCGTGCAGCTTGGGGCTTGCGTTGGGAGAGGGTGACATCACGGCGTTTCTCTGCTGACAGGAGGCAAAGCCAGCCACGAGGCACGAACCAGGATCAGGGGGCATCATGATCTGCTGGCTGTAGTATGGTTTAGAGAGAGGGCTTAAGCCTTGGTTCATTGGTCCACAGGTTTGAGCAGGCTCATAGTCATCTGTGGGTTCTGTTTTTATAATTGGAACTGTTAAAAGAAAAAAGTTTTAAATAAACATGAGTTGCGTATTGGTATGATCAAGTTGGCTTGTGGCTAGGATACCCTTTGCAAAACAAACAACGTCTTGAATAAGACTCTGTGTGTCTTTTGCCTAGTTCTCCCACCCTATAAAAAAAAATGAATGAGTCATCAGCACAAGAAAGTCACAGCTGGTTCTAATATTGAAAAGGACTATTTTCTTTGGACTCTCCTCCAGCACTAATGTGCTATAAAAATCTATTTGCAAATAGCTGTGCTTCAGTGGAAGCTTTGGACCCAAGGGCTCCATGGATTTGTAGTAATCAAAGCAAGAATTTTAACTTGGATATACTACTGCATTTCTACGGCTACTGATGGCCCATTTGATAAATGTCTGCACATTCGGTAAACTGGAGCATGGTAAGATAGAGATGGGGCTTTCAGAGTTCAGTGAAAGTAAAATTGCAAAGATACATGACAAACTACTATGTACAAGAAGTTTTCAATTATGAGGGTATTTTTGAAAGAGTAGGATTTGATTTATTTAGTTTTTACATGATTGTGTTTAAACTTACTAACCAGCCAATGGGCGTAAAATATTCAGTAAGTTGCATCCAACTCAGTGATTCTAAGTTGGATCCAAACTGCTAATGCCAGCTCCTAACAAATGTTAACTCAGTCTCTGACTACCAAG
Organism: Anhinga rufa; assembly: GCA_013400875.1. Lineage (NCBI taxonomy): Eukaryota > Metazoa > Chordata > Aves > Suliformes > Anhingidae > Anhinga > Anhinga rufa. The sequence continues at coordinate 61,110 of VZTV01001922.1, forward strand.
AAAAACTGCCTCCTATTCTAGACCTCTGCTTGCTCTACCATTGTCCCAGAAGAGGCTCTAATTGAGCTGTCAAGCCATGTCTCTAAATACCACCAGCACATGGACGCAATGACTGTCTATGAGCAACAACTCAGGCATGACAAATGTAGAGCTGCTTTCTCAAATAAGAGAAGAGATCCTTCCTCAAATCAAAGCACCTTTTTCACATTGGCTTTCTCTCTCAAATCAGAGAGAGGTGCCTTTGCTGCTTCTCCTACAACATATGCAGTGCATAGGTAGAAGACACCCACTTTCTCTATCAGGAAAATTATAAATAATAGGGCCAAGCTAATCTGTAGATGTGTTTTTTCTAGCCAGATGCAACGCTAATGAATATAAAAATTGCGTATGGATGCACGGTGACATTTATCTTCTTCCCCAAAAAGAGATTCACAGAACAGCCGTTGCTTGAGGGTGCTGTTGGAAACTTACGGTGACGCCAGAGAGTATCTTTCAGAATATTAGAATAACTGACCCATTGTGGCACAAAGTTATTAATGAAACATCTCTGCACAACTCAGCTCAGAGCACGTGCGTGTTGGGTGAGTGTCTCTGTCTGTATTTTTATTTGCATGTGTTTTACAAACACCCTAATACATTCTCCAGCCACTTACTATGTTTGTGTATGAGTTTTTTGAAGCCCTAAAAATGCACGTGTGTGCATGTGTACATATAAAACCTCTTTTAACACTCACAAATTTTGCTGCTGGTGAAGGCACTTCACTACCCTTGTTTTACAGTTCCCTAGTCTCTTGTTAACTTTGCTCCTTTTATGTTCTTTTACATACAGATGCTTGCAACACTTGTTTAAAGATTTCTAGTACCCCTAGTAAAAACATGTCTATATATGTAACAGATGCACAGGTGCTGCTCAAGACAAATGTGCTAAGGATAATGGACTGTCATTGGATTCCTCATAATCTTATTTTCACCTGCTCGTTGCTGTGCGCTGGCTAGCAGGACTACTAATGCACTTGGTTGCAGAGAAGCAGATTCCAGGTTCAGTGACAGCTTTATAAAACTAATATCACACCCTTTATGAAAATGCAAGACCAAAGAAACGCACCTAGATAAACATAGCAGCTCAGATATTGTAAGAAAATACCTTTAACAAGTTCCTGAGCTAGCAAATATTCTCACATGTTTTATATTAGGTTCACTGTACTAGCACTAACCACAGCACAGCTGGAAATATGATGGTTGTTGAACACTGAATTTTCCCAATATATCACTGTTATAGAAACACCTGTGCTAAATAATTCCAAGCTCAACCACTAGCAATTCAACTCCAATAAACCCTGCAGTTGTATGACTTGTTATAACCTATGGAAGGGTTATAGCCCTGGTGGCAGGCAGGCTGGAGGCTTTAAAGAAGGCAGGTTCCTGATCTGAGGCTGATTTTTCATTGTAGCTCTACGGCACATCTTTGCTACTTGGTTTACCACGCACTTTTTTGTCACTTCACTTTGAATTTTTTCTTTATAAAAGCAATTCCATGGGGTCTGTTTGGAGGTCTGATTAGCGGGCATGAACACTGGGGATCTGTTTTCATATGTTGCTACACTGAAACACACCTGCCACAACCAACACAGGATAACCAGTAAGTCCTACTCCACACTGGGCAAAGGACTGATGGGCAGAAGGGACTAGACCTGCTAGTCCAAAAACTCTCTTAGAGATTGTAACAGCAACCAAGGACACTCCTGGCTGCCCATAAATTCAGAGTTCAGAGGGAAAATGGAGACTGGTGTTAATTACAGGACCAGTCAGGGTAAATCACGATAGCTTGTTTGCTGATAGCAGGTTGGTAGCCCTAGAAGGAAACAAGGAGGAGGGATATGACATTAAGTGGGACCTCCATTTATTTGACATCTGTTTACATTGTCCCCTTGTATTGCTCTGAACTGATACTCCCAAGCATGAGTTATTTCATGTAATGGGAAACAACTTGTCTTTAAATGGACAGATAGTACCTGCATTTAGGCTTAGAGTTGTCTGAACTTTTTCAACTGAATTGCCTCCATTACCTTTTTTAATGTGTTTTTCAACACAGTATAAAGTCTCCCCTTGCTAAGGATCATATATTTTGTGTGCTAATCTCATCCCTAGAGTAGGTATCACACTGAAAGACAGAAATAATATTAATGCTGACATGGTGAAGGGATTTGTATCTGACTTTTCAGTGCTTTGCCATTTGTATAGCCATTTTAACACTGCGCAGAGTGAGCGTATGGACCTTACCAAGCTGGGACGGCAGGCGCTCACTCCCCTTTAAAAAAGCGTAAATGTCTTCATAGGGTACCGGTTTGGAGAAGGACGCTCTGTAGGATTATTTTTTTTTTCTCCTGATGAGACCATTACTAATGACCCAGATCATCTGGAATCAGACCTGCAAAGCTGAGCATGTCAGCAGAAACGTACGACCTTAACACTTCCCTTTCTGGCTAGACCTCAACTTTTGTGTTTTACATGAATAACTATACTACTTGACTTGTGGAGGACAGATATAACACAGATTGCTACATTGCACCAGTTAACAGTTTATTTATGACACTATCCTCTATCTGTTTCTCCCCGGCCTACATAACTTCACCAAATGGAGTAACAAAGGTCAAAAATCTTTGCCAATGTCTGTATTTCCAAACTCAACTCAAATGAGCTGTGGGTCTGACTTCCTGGTCATTCTGAAAACACTTTGAATGTGTCAAAAGTTGGCGTACATCACCTTATATTCTTTCTTTAAAAGGGCAACTGTTTAATTCCACTTTGCAAAGGACTGCAGAGGGCCCAAGGCAGGAGCTGTGGGTATTTCAAGGCACACCTTCCAAAAGCAATGCAGGAACAGCCTGTACCTGTACTCACTGGCTACCGACTTACCATCATGGTGTCTATGGTGTTACACAAAAAACTTAAAATACTTGCATGTAATAAGGCTATCAGTTCCTTAGACACCCTACCCACTGTCTCACTGACTTTTGAGGGGCTGAGACCCTCAGCTGGGGTGAGCAGCTGCAGCTGACTTGGCAGCTGAGGACACAAATCTTACATGCCCACCTTCACCATTTTCTCCTAGGCAAGAACCCAGTGGGTTCCTCCAGAGCAGCCAGGGCTGATCAATAGCCAGCCGTGGACTAGCATTACAGCTTATCTGTTGATTCATGCTTGATTAACTGCGAATCTGTACAGACCCAGGCTAGAAAAAGGGGTTTCATTCCCAAATACATCCCTGTGGAGGCACAGCAAGCTACCTACCATAACACATACCCATTTCCACTCTCACTCACTTGCACAAGTGAGTATTTCACGCAGAGAGATGCGGCATGATGCAGAGAGTACAGTTAATTTTCTCAGGATTAATATTTAAGAGAGAACAGTATTAGCCTGACTAATTTCTACCTCAAATATTTCAAATCTTAAATGACTGGGTAAAAACCTGCCAGCTGAAAGAGACCCTCCTAGTAGCACAGTAGACCTGGACTGGCAATTAACTGGAAAGCCCTAGAGCTGTTGAGAATCTGCAAGTACTTTTAGTAGAAAACCTAGTATTTCTTAAATTCAGCAGAGCCATATGAAATGGCAAAAAGCATTCTGCCTCAAAGCTGCTCCGTGTGCTGAGATAACACTCAGTCTTGCAGACTCTCAGCTGGCTAGAATGAAGAATTGTGACTGAATTTGCCATAAGCTGAGATTTGCCAATAATAAATTGCAGCAATGGAGCCAGAATTTGTGAAATTGTAAACAGAAAAGATGATGCAGATTTACATACGCTCAGACTCAAAAGTAATGTTACTTCTTTAAGAGACCCTACTCTGCAGAAGGATCAGACCCTTGCCATAAAAAGGAAAAAATGAATGCAAGTTCGATTCGTATGGTGAATTTTTAAACGCTTGTTACTTCACAATGCATTAGGTCAGTTGATGTGATTTTAAATAGTCCTCAGTTTTGAATATTAAAATATGACAGAGTTCACAGTTCTAAATTAGTCTGATAAGCAACTTAATCTGTGCTAATTGGTTTTCAGTGGTTCAACGATGCCTTCTTAGATTCTGGACTCATGTCATTATGTCACCTAATTTAATACAAAGTTCTGAGAACCACTCGTTGGCAGCAGCCCTGGCTATAAATCAAAGCTTCTTACTCAGAGAGACCAGGGTTATGACATCATACCGAGGCACTGGGCGGAAGACAATGGTCCTTCTGTATGGGTCTGAATCTGGGAGAAATATTTCAGGCAGTTCTGCAAGCCCACCTTTAAATGAAAGGCCTTTCTAGCAGGTAAAAAGTTAATATATCAAACCTTGAAGAAAAATAATAAATCATGCACATTCAGTAAAGGGAGTCAGAAAGTGCTTAAATATATGTATTTTTTGACAATTCTAACAAGTCTGTTTGCTTTTACACTTTAGCAATCCATACGGATTTTTAAACTTTTTTGGGGGTGCTATTAAAATATGTGAACTAAGAAAATATAATCATATCAATTAAACAGATGTTTATCCTGATTAACATTAAACTAACAAATTTTCGTTTCCACGTAGGATTATCAATGCAGACATTTATGGCACTATAATATATTTATTTTACCCTTAAGTTTGATTGAACCTATCAAACAAAATAGCCACCTTTCACGGTGCAGACTATGATGTAGTTCCCTGGCACTGGCACACAGATTTTGGTTAGCATATGAAAATCAAAACACTACTTTTTTCATCATGTGCACACACTCATTTCTTCAACTTCTGGACTAAATGACTCGTAATTGGTAAGAATTTGGGATGAGACTTTCAAAGGGGGTTGAGGAGTTAGGTGGCTAAATCTTCATTACTGAGCTGAGCTCCAAAATGCCTTTTTGCCTTCAAAATCCTCCCATCAGTCAGTTTTGAGCCGGCCAGCACGCCCTCTTCACCAAGAACCAGACATTCCTTCAGAATGTGCTGTGCAGGTCATCCTAACTGCTGCCTCTGCTCTGCTGCTGGCTGATGGGAGACACAGTTAGGGATGCGGACACACCTCCATATACAGCTTAGCCACTCTGGATTCGTGCAAAGACAAAATCCTGGCCGCTGCGGCAGCATTGGCTGGATCCAGCAGGCTTGAGCAGAGTGAGGACCTCACCCCTTGTTCTGACTCCGGAATGGTCTGGTGTTGGGGAGCGGCAATGGGCTGGCTGCCCTCAGAAACTGTAAAACCCCTGTCTTGTAACACCAGAGCAGCAGTGGCCGAGCAAAACTTTCTGAAATGCCCTGCCAACCTACCTGCAGCAGTGGCAATCTCAGTGACAGCGGATGGGCACTCAGCCCCAGGGATCTCCTCAGACAGTCACTACAGGGGACTTTGCAGATGCTGTCTATGAACTGGATACTTTTCCCTAGGCACCAATTCAAGCAAAACATTTTTTAAAGGTCAAGCTACCATCAAGCCTTTGCTTTTTAGTTAATAAAACCAGAGCACAGTGACTCAGAAACAAAGGAAACCTCCCACTATCAAGAAGCTGTAGGCAGCACACACAAGTATCTGAACTCACTCACCCTCTCTTGCTAGTACACTGCTACTGGTACTGCTCGTCAGGAGGGCTACCTCTAACGCATGCCTGCCTGCCCTCTTTGGGTTTATGTGTTTGTATTTTTATGGGATCAGATGCATATGTACAGTTTTATACAAGAATAGCCTCCAGGTAGATAGAAGCCTTGCGCATACATCTCAGCCTATAATCTCGGACAATGCCATTATCTTATTAGAAAGTGCTTTCCAGGTAACTAATTTACTAAATGCTTTTCAACAGCTGTTAAACTATTAGGTTATTCAATGCATACTTATGAGACAGAAGATTATTTATGGTAGCTTGCTGCATACACTGTTAAATTGGGTGGGGAGGAGTGGAAGGTAGGTGGAGGGTATTTGGGCTGTGTTAGTACAGAAGATATGCATTAGCTTCCTTTTGAAAGAAAAGGGAAAAATTCTTAAAAGGCATGATTCGTTTTCATAGAATCACAGAATCAC
>VZTV01001923.1:1495-12489 GCA_013400875.1 Anhinga rufa
AGGGAATAAAACAGTTCCCCTGCCATTTACTAAGCACATACTTGTATTCCTGAATTAACACCCCCCAAAAATCCGTAACTCCCAGAGCAACAGCTATCTTTATCATCACATAGTAGGAAACAACTTTACTACTATTGTTTGAACTTGACTATCAGATGTACTCTTTTCCTATCACACAAAAAGGTACTATGTTAAAAAAAAAAGCTTTCTGCCAAAGACTGAAAATAGCGAATCACTACTCACTGCATGGAGTTACCTGGGCGAGCTCCCCGCAACAATCCATGAGAACGTGGAGCAGCCTCTGCTCCACAGCTAGCAAAAGGTAAGCTGGCTTCCACCAAATTGAAAAGTTTCACTGATGGAAAGGAAAATCTGTACAATTCAGAGCATCACAGAATGTAATGTTCAATATTGTCACACAACATAAGACACTCCTAAGTACTAAATAATTGAGAATTCCTAGAAGAAACAACTTGACAAACAAAACTTATTTTGAGCAAACAGATGAGAATCAGGAAGTCTGACAAACATACTTTACTACTCCAACACATCTAAACATCTTACAAGGGTCGTCTTGGTTTGGGTTTTTTTGGATGGGGGTGTGTGTGTGTTTGGTTTAGGGGGTTGGGTTTTTTTGTTTGTTTTGCTTTTTAATTGCAAAAGGCCTATTAGGAAATATTGCTTGAAAAGATAGAATTAGACTGCTGTAGTACTTGCACTATACTACTTTCCAAATTAAACTAAAACAAAAAGGCAGCACAAGATGCGAGAGCACACAGCTTACAAAGGACAGGCAAGAAAGAATATGGGCATACCCCAGAAACAAAGTACTGAGGATAAGGAATGCTGAAGTTTTTTTGCTTTCTACTTTTACCACCATGTGTTATTTTCCCTCTCAGGGTCAACATTTTTTATTTCTCAAACCAGTTCAAATTTTAAGAACTATTCAGTCCAATACCAATTAAGAGACTGAAAACTATTTGACTTCGTGATTAACGCCTCCCTGTAACTGACCATTAAAACACTGCAAACGTTTACACCCACAATAATCCTGTGACAACAATAAGATTAGCTTTACATAAATAAGCGCTCACAGATCTGAATCACAAGATGCAGCATGACTTTATACCAAACGTCAGGCAGCATTAAAGTGAGAAAATGTTCTTTCCAAGGTAGATTGTAAAAGCATTCCGCAAACATACAGGTAGTTGTTTGGAAAAAACTCAGAAACAGTTATAAAAAGAAGCAGAACAAGGCCAGAAAGTTGTCATCACAGATAGGAAGCTGCAAGCAGTACAGAAGGGAAGCAGATAAACACTTATTGCCCTTAGCAAATGGCTTTTGTGGAGCTAATAGGTTTTCTAAGATATGTAAAATATTAATATAAGGGAAAATAACTTATGTAGGATTTAAAAGCAATACACGTTTATGCAGTCGTCTTTATTTAAGCCTAAAAAACCACAAACTCTTAAAGAGATATTAAGTTTATATATACAAGTTTTCCTCTTCTACCCTAACCAACTTCCAACACTACAGCAATATGTACTTCACTTTATTTGATAATCACAGCACTATCAAAAATAATTACTCCTTTGGAAGGCTTGGAAAGATGTTCACTTATTTTATTCTTTACTTTGAACTCTGCTGAAGCTATAAATTCTCAAAAATATTAGTACTTCAGATTGAAAATAGCGTGACCGTAAGTAAACATCTCAGCACACTGAGTATTAAAAAAACCTGCAGGAAATACTGACGTGAGATCAGCCTCGTGAGATGACACCAAAGCTACCTGAATATTGCAGTTTCAGTGACTAAAAAGATCTTAAGTCATAAAAATAGCACCACACAGATTTCTGCTAAATACTTGAGGTAGAACACTATGGCTCTAGAACTTCCTTTCTTATGAAGTACAATAAACCTTCTATAAGTAAACTAATAACAATTTAAATCATTATATTTTCCTGTACCAGTTCTTAGGCTACCAAGTGACAGATCTGAGCCCTTTGTACAGAGAATGAGACAAATGCAAATGCAAGGCTCCTGGACTTAAGGGGATTGCCAAAGAAAATAAGTTGCATGTCTTGTAAAAATTTTATCCACGTGAGCAACCTCACTGCTTCAACACGCTAACTGAAATGTGCTGCAAATTTGGCATGCACGGCGACGCATGTACCATCCTCTACTGATTTAAATAGAGCAGTACAAGAAGGACCTTACCCCTGTTAACTACCAAAGCTACAAGATAAGCATACATATAAGGACCTGTAAAAGAAGTGCATTCTTTTAATCTTAAAACATTAATATTAATATCCTTGCTAAGATGCAAACCAGCACTTTGTAAGTATGACATTTGTCCACATCCTATCATACATCAGCTTGTATCTATATTTTATTTTTGTCTGTTATACACAGCAAATATACAGCAAGTGTATTCCCAAGCTACCAGGAAATTACACCAGACATTTTTTTGCTCAAAGGCTTATTTAAGGAAAACAAAGATACCACACAAACAAAACCCAGAGCAAGTATCTCCCTTCATCTTAAAATAAGATAAAATTCTGTAATAAACCTAAGAGGACTCTATCTCCTATCACTACAGAAAAGGAAGCAAATTTGAGTACATCTAAATGTGCAACACAGATTCAAAGATTCACTCAACAGCCGGGAATATAATACAAGCCGCTTACAAGTTCATCCCTTACTATTTCCCAATCCAAAAATAGAACAAAGATAATTTTTGCTTTTTCCTCAGAGTAAGCCAATGGGGAAGCACACCAACCGAGTTTGGGTCAAGCAGTAGTCTTGCTTCGATTCATTGCCTTAACATCAATTAGTCCAATGAAACAAAGCGGGGGAGTTTTGTAAATACTGCTTGGTAACAACCGCCTAAGAGGCCGTGCCTCTTTGGAGCATCTTAAGGCATAAATACAGGACTCTTTAGAACAAAGCAAACAAACAAACAGAGACTCCCACACAGTTATTACCAAATAAGCTCTGACCACTGAGGTCATGTGCTCTAACAAAGCAGCATTTTGAAAAAACGTCTTGATCCCTAAATAATTACTACATAGGGAAAAGTGGTGCAGTATGAAAGACAAGGCGGGCAACAAATTGGTATTTAGTTTAGAAAAAAAGGAGGAGGAACCAAAAGTAAGAGGAACATACAAAAGAACACAAAGCTAGAAAGCCCCTTCTTGAAAGAAGAGACAAATGAGGAAAATCTGGAAGCAAGCTTCTCAAATTTAGCACAGGATTAAGATGTGCTTGATTTAGCAACCAATTTGTCAGTTAACTAGATTAGTTTTTAAAAGAAAGGTCAGAACACAGCACTACTTTGCAAAGGTTTGTAGTGTAGAGATCCCCAAACTAGCCATGGATCCTGAAGAAACACAGCCTTGCCAGCGAAAGATGCAAGCTGGTCAGCCCAGGTAAGGTATTTTTAGTTAACCTAAAACTTTGGAATGTATTGCTGCTATACTACCAAGAAATACGGCAACACTGTAGGGTGCCTCAAGGAGTCTCAGCCACCTGGGCAAACCTACCTTTCTGGTACAAAAATTAGAGCAAACAAGTTGTGTATTGCCTTTCCTTAAAACACAGGGAGGCAGGACAGCGGCAGCACAGAAGCAGAGGCAGGTGAAGAGCAAAGTCAGCCCTGCAAACAGGAATATTACAGCCAGCCATAACTGGAACTGGAAAGCTCACCCAGCCTCAATGTTGGGTGCTGCTAAGGGCAAATGATGCTTAGATGAGCCACTCAGCCATCGCCCCTGAACCGCTGAAGCGCACAGCACAGCCACTAGCGTGAAACCAGGAGATGTCTTCCTCTGGCTCAAAGTCCCACTCATGGCATTCCCCACGTGGTCCTGTGACTTCAGCCAAAGCCAACGGCCTCGTGTAAGGGCAGCTCTATTCAAGGGCGCTGCACTGTGCTCTGTGGCTCTGTCTCCTGTGTCACCTCGCTCAGGCATCTCTGCCCTGTAGTCTTCAGGGTAGTAGTACACATGTGACCTGACGTACCAAACATCTTAACTGAGCTAAGTCATAGAAGGAAAATGTTTGTCAGTACACTCTTACCTACCTTTCCTGACAACGAAAACACCTAAAATAAATGCCTGGAAAGCTATTAGTAACTTTATTTAATTACCTTCATAGCGAGCTTTGAAACAGCATGTAAATTGTGAGTGAAATGCAAAACACTCTGAAAATAAAACTGGAAAGCCATAGTGAGTATACGTTGCCTCCTTGCTAGAACATTTTCAATGCTGAAATGAGTTATTTTGATTTTAGATCTTTCAACTGAGATTGCTATTTATGGAACCGGTAGAGAAAGACTCAACAGAGCACCTCTGTACGTATTAAGAAACGTTTTTTTTAACTCATCCTTTACTCCCTGGACCCAGCTACTAGCCTAGACTCAGGATGGGATAAGTAGTACACTACCAAAAGAAGGGAGGGGACAGTCAAAGAAAGATACTGAAGATAGCACATGAAGAAGAGAGCAAAGAAGTGGATGTGTCCCTGCAGAGGAAGATTAGACTATTTACTTCCTAATCTTGAAAATACTGCAAGAAACAAGAGCGAACCACAGAATAGTTTACTGCAGAGAAATAAATCAGAGTAGACAGAATGAAGGAAAGTGGACATCAGCTGTGGGAAAGGGTACGAAAGCATAAAAAGAATAGTAAAACAGAGACATAAGCAAAGATCAAACGCTTTAAGCATTCCACGTTCGATGCACACTTTTCTTCCCTTTAGCTATCAAAGCACCTCAGAAGTGCAAGTATCAGCCTATGTCCGCCTCATCTGCCCAGTTCAAAGCTCACTGCAGGCAGATATTCAAGTCTAAAATTAATCATCATTATGCTATAAGAACTACCTTTTCCTTTTTTGAAACCAAAAGGTCTGAATTCCAACAATCTTGGCCACAGTGCACATGACCACTTATTGAAGAATTTGCTTCTTTACAAAAAACCTGAGTGTTATAAATTCACCTTTCCTGAAGAAAAATCTGGGCCCTACTGCTGCAGAACCACTGCTAAGAGCAACAACTCTCACCAGCCACGAGAGTGACACCTACCCTGCACCTGTGAAAGCCCGACAGAGCGCATCTGGAAAGTGTGAATCAAATCCATTTGATTCAAGAAAGGGAGAAAGGTGCAGACTTCATAGCGTTTGACTTTTTTCTAAAATACATGCTCATATTTTTACTGCCAAACTCACCTATTTCATTTTCCCCAGATTTTTTTCCATGGCTGAAGCTGCCTCTTGCTATTTGGTCTTCTTTGCAAGAAAGAGTTAATTGGATGGGAGCGCATGTTCCTGCACTCTTTCACAGAGCCAGGCAGCTGGCTCAGGCACTAGAGATGGAGTCCAGTTTTCAGGGAAAGATATAGGCAAGCCAGAAGTATGGGCTGGCAAGCTCAACTGTTTGGAAAAAAGCATACAACTAAAGACTCAGAGCTCAGAAAAGGAGTCAATGAAGCAGTCTACACATTCTAGGCACACACCACCAGAGTGGTGGAAGGAAACACTCAGCCTGTCCACCTGGAAAATTCTGTGGGGGTGAAAGACCTGCATGTGGATCCAGTCAGTGAAAAACAGTGGGAGAAAACCAGGAGAACAATAAAAGACTTCAACCTTTGAAGTAGCTTTCAGCATGTCTGGATGCAACAACTGATATGGATAGTAGTGATTAACATATTCAGTTAAGACAGAAGTTATGAATAAAACACTGTGATGAAAGCAGACAGGCTCTCCAAAACGTGGATTAAGTTAACTCAGAGTTTGGTTCTATACGTTACCAATTCTGCATCCAGTATTTGCCCCATAGTTCCTTTAAAACAGATCCATTTCCACAAATACGAAGCATAGTAAAATAAAACCATGAAAACTAAATACAGTTTTAGGTCTTTGTTACTTGATCAAATATTAATGGTAGTGCTAAATGTAATGGAAGTCCCAATTTTGTAATTACTTGCAGCTGCCTATTTTTATTCAAAGGAACTAGTAAGACTCTTGCAGTATGAACTGCTGTTCCCAAATTGACAAGATCTTCAGCATCTCTTGCACAATCCTACTGGAATTCAATTAACAGACACCCGAGAACGAGACCTATCAGAAATGAAAATAAAAAACACTCAGAAAATCAGCGTTTCTGTAAGAACACCTTGATCTTTTGGGATCAGAAGAGTATGTAAACAGCACAATACTAAGATTAAGACAAAAAGGTGTTAGTCAAGTTCTGGAAAAATATCTCTAGGACAACTAAGTCTTATTTTACTGTAACTGCACCTAGATGCATAACAGGTGACTAATCTGTTGTATTATACCATTCTGTTTATTTTAGTAGTATACGCAATATATTTTACTCAAGTATATGAGCTCTTCATAACGATAGAAGTGTTATGATATAGAGGTATAGTAAAGATATGAAGTATTCTTGGTATGTTCCTCCACCTCCCTGCCAGGGCAGAACACCACTGCAGTGATCTCTTGCGTTCTGATTTATTTCCAAGAAGCATGACCCCTTTTTGTATCAAAGAACACAAAGATAAAGGCTCAGATTTAGAAAGACAGATGGGTTTCTATCCAGAGGTATCAGATACTGACTGATCCCAGCAGAAGGTAGGTAACCGAATACTTTTGAAGAACTGGACCCAAATTTAAACAGGAAATGAGAGACATTCTCTCAAGTTAGGAGCTAATATAACAACATTGGAACTCTCCTTAATTAAAAATAAAATAAATTAAAAAAAAATAATTGGCCTGTAGCATCTCCAGCAAAGGAAGAGCTCTTCAGATGTAACTGGACCCTGCATGGAATCTGTGCAATTTTCACGTGTACTAAAAGGTCCAAAAAGTCAAAAGCAAAAGTCATACAAGGAATGTAATGAATTAATCTCTCTCATGTAGGAGGTACTAATAAACCCAATGGTGATAAAACCTGACCATATCAGTACCATTATCCTGCAACTCTTCCAATGCTGACATCTCTTTCCCCTGTCTGAATCATTCCAATTATTGACAATAAATTTGGTCTAGACAAGCACAAGGAGAAACAAATGCCACACTGACAAACTCTCACTCATAGCTGACGGCGGGCATGATTAACTCTTTTTTAACTGAACAAAACCCCTCCTCTAAGTAACAAAGCCACTTTTTTTTGATTGTGTAATTGTTTACAAACCATGCCTAATCCAATAGTAACACTCACTTTTATGGTCACAGCATTTCAATTTTCAACATTTGGCAAAAATAAAGTATTAAAGTATATATGAAGCGGAACCATCTGCCACATATATAAGAAGCAGCACCTCTAACAGCCGCCACTTGTTCATGCTTTTAACTCCCTTTGAAGCATCTCGTGCCACAATGACTTTCCAACCACAGGAACCGACATACAACACCCCCACATCACAAAGTCCTTAGCTGACAGGTTCGCATTACCTGTATTCTCACACTGAAATATTAACAGCCTTAGATATCTCAAAATTAGTGTAAACAGTAAGCACCACATAACACAACTCATGTAAAAAAAACCCAAAACCAAACAAACCCAACAACTTTAGTAGTGCTTTCCACATATTTCTATGAACAGCACTCCTGGTGATTCCTGCAAGAACAACATTTCTCTACAGCTTCTAAGAGTGCCTTAGCTCCTAACCGCGGACCTCTAGTTCTCATGTGAAGTAAGTCATTGAGAGCTTTAAAAGAAGAAAAAAAAACCCAAACCAAACACATTCGAAGGAAAAATATCTTGCTTTTGAAGTCACATGACAATTTTTTCTGCCACATTTCCTCAACATATGGTAATTGACTGAAGGGAAAAAAAGAGAAATGCTAATAAAACGGAAAATACTGAAAATAAGTAATATTGATGATTAGTTGGGGCTGCATCTTTTAAATATTTTTGCAAACAAAGACACATGTTTAATAGGTGGATATGTAAAGCGAACAGGACTAGAAGTTAACACAGGTTTCCACAATGACTTCACCAGAGATGGAATCTGTCTGCAAAACATGAAACATTTTTTCCTCTTTCAATCCTGGCAAAAAATCCAAAACAAATAAACCCCCTCCAAAATAAGAATACAGTTCTGGAAACTTCAATTCTAAGCAGTAATCAATCGTAACACATGTCATCCCCCCAAAAATGTATATTAAATAAAATACACCCTCCAGTGTAGATACATATTTGTAAAATGCATTTTATCTGTATGCGACTCCTTTTACACGTACCTCTATTTTAAGGCAGTTTTTAATTGTTCTGGCTACCAAACGAGTTTATTTTAAGTTTACATCTCCTATGGTGGTTTTTTATACGTATACACACAACTCCTCCTAAGTAAGCCACAGTAATCACTGTGTGGGATCAAAGACGCACATACAAAGTCAAAGCCAAATTCAACGCACAGTACCTTAAGTGTGATAACGTTCCCTCTCTGCAGCTTTCTGTTTCACATACGTGAATCCCACATCATGTATTAGATACCATTTTATACAGTTAACATTCAAAAAAACTCGCTGAGAAAGTTTAATTTCAAGATTATATTCTTCAAAATCACCTTGTTCCAGTTCCAATACTAAAGCTGCCTTCCAGCTGTCAAACATTTTTACCAAATAGAAGCTACACACGCTAAATGCATGGTCGTAACTGACAAGCTACTTAATTTATATGTAGTCCAAGCAAAAATAAATCAATTGTAAAATACAGTATGCTTCAGTGAACATGTCAGTTAAAATTCTTTATAAAATATGCCAGAAATACGCTCAAGATCTTTTTCAGTAAGTTCAATTCCACCAAGTTTTCCGTGTTTCTCAATACTACAGAAGTAAATACTTGGAATTCACAGAAGTAGGTGACAAAGAAAAGAGTGGTTCCACAAGGATGCAAAATCAAGCTTAAGTGAGGTAACACGTAGACCCTTTTACGTAGATCAGTTATACAAGCTGAATACCAACAGCAAAAACTTTTCAAGTACTAAATATGAGTAAAAACTAGAAACGGAGTACAAGGATGCCCATCACTGAGCAGTGTTCCTGAGGAACAACTGTCATCACAAGCTGCTCGTGCGCTGATGTATCTATCCAGCCATCCGTAAGCCTACATTCTTTCATACCTATACAAACAAAAGATGTATTTCTCTGGAAAGACTTAAAATATCAGCAGAAAAAAAGAAGGTATGGAGAAATTTTTCCCACTAGTAACATTTTTGTGATTATATCACTAGACACTTGGCAGAAGTGTTACTCTCTAGCATTACAGTACTGGGCAACCTTCCAGTCAAAACTATGATTAACAGAAAGTCACTATTTAGAAATTTTTCTAACAATCAGAGTTTTCAACAAACAATTTATAAAACCACGTAAGAACGTTTCTTCAGTGGTCCACAGCCAGAAAACATTCTGTACTCTCAAGTTAAAATTTCAGCTTTGCTGCACAGCTGCTATCTGCTCTAATTTGGAACTGTAAAAATAAAGCAGAAGGAGTTAAAAGGATGGTCCATTTGCTCAGTAAACAACATTACGTGACTCGCGTATGATCCTTAAGTTGTAGGTCACGTGATCCAAGATACATATTAGAACCTTTCTCTCGTACTGGCAAATTTATTCAAAATTCTGTTTATGAGCGTGACCTGAAATAGAATGAACCTTTACGCTTCTCAGTGGAAATCTGGGGAGCTATTTACAGTCATCCCATTTTCCAGTAAGTTCTATAGCTCATGATTCAGCCTGTATTACACTACACATCCTGCAAATACATCACACTGACATTAAACTGTAAAGAGTATCTGCTGCGCTCCAAAGTCTCCTCTTAACTGACCACGTGACTCCTTCAAGTATAAAAGAAAGAAACCTACCAGGGTCAATATGGAGGGAAAAAAGAGCTTTCTTAAGACAGCAAAGCATACAAGAGAAATAAGACTAAACAGCAAAAAATGAACCCAAGGCACAACGTGCACGCACTTACATTTGCAGCATGACTTCGTTCAGAAACACGCCATCCACTAGCGCCACATATTCTTCCAGGTTGGTCCCATTTCCTCCAGCTAACGGTCCAAATGTCTTAACCTAAAACATAATCATCACCACCGTGACACTAACTCCACCTCGTTCCCTGCCGCAAGGCATTTATCTTCGAACAATGAGCAAATAAATGAATAATGTGTGTGGAAAAAATGAATGCTTACCCAGGTGACAAGAGGGCTAGACATGAACTGCTCCAAAAGGGGTGTGAATATTTCGTTCTCCATTTTACAAAAAATTGGTCAACATCAATATAGCTCCTCTGATGCAAAAAAAATACGGGAAGTCCTTCACTGCAGCAACTCTCTGAAATGCTCCAAGGATTTAGCTCGAGTAAGTGAACCCCATTTTTACCGAGCAATGCAACAGCAACAAAAAAAGTCACTGCGCTGGCAACTGGGATTTTATCTTCCTCTTTCAAGAAAAAAATGCATTTGGAAGTCCGTCTATGCGCATTTCACCCTTCCCATTGATGTCTCTCCCTTCCTACATACCGAAGGGGCAGAAGGAAGGAAGGAAAGAAAAGAGGGAGGCTGCCTAGCTACTGGGATTCTGCATCAGACAAAAAAAAAAAAAAAAAAAAAAAAAAAAAAGANAAAAATCTGCTTCAGCAGCGGCAGCTCCTCAGAAAGGAAGGAGAAATTCCAGTAAAACTCTGCAAGCTCATCCTGCTCCTTTCCCACCCCCCCCAGTAAAAGGTAACCCAACGGAGGGGCGGCGAAGGCGAGGGGCCGAGCCCCCCCCGGGCGGCTGCTGCTCCTCACAGGCGAGCCCCTCTGCCCCCCCAAGGGCGCAGGCAGCCCTGAGGGGGAACCAGCCCCCGGCAGGGGTGAGAGGCTATTTTAAATCAGTTCCCTTTTCTAACCCCTTCCCTTTTCCACGGAACGACGCCGCAGCGCAGGGACAGGACCGGCACACGCCGCCGCCTCACCCCACAACCTCGCCCTTCCCCCGCGCTGGCCGTC
>VZTV01001948.1:3370-15600 GCA_013400875.1 Anhinga rufa
CCCCAAATGTAGACGCAACCCAAATATGCATGGTTTGATCCTCTGCATAAGGAGAGGGTGCATATGAAAGTTCTCAAATATTTCAGTCATTGAAGATCAGGGTCTAAATTCGTAGTCTACTTTTCTGGCAGAAATTCAAATCTTCCATTCAAAATGCTGATCTGCCAAACTTTGTTAGATGAGTCATCCTAATTATGCAAGTGACCTTACTGACTGTGTCACATGGCTATGCGATTTAAGGAAAAGATTAAAAATTTGGTCATACATTGGGAGAGGGTAAAAAATATGCTGCATTTAATTGAAAATGCAGGAAACACTGGAATGATAGAATGTTGTAGCTTTTGTATCTAAAGCAGAGTAAGAAAATTGATTCATTAGTCACCATATTTTCTAGGAGTAAAATAAGTTATGGATTTCATTTATTCATTTTCACTATGTAGTATCTGTATTGGAAACAGCACCATCAAATGGATGGAAAGACAGTGTTAGGTTGCTTTTAGCTCCATGTTCAGAGCAAGATAAAATAAAGTTGTGTTTGCTTTACTATGGGCAAAAATTTGATTCTCAGCCAGAACAGATAACTAATGCATTTTGTGTACAACTATAATTAATATTATGCTTACATCTCAATCTGTTTGAACTGTACAAGTAGTTATCATCTTCTGTGTTAGATACGAATGTCTGAGTATTGACCAACTACTATCACATGTATTTGACCAGGCCAGATGAGCGAGTTACAGATATGCTATCAGATAATTAACGTTTAAGAAAGTTTCACCTCATGCAAAAGGGGATTTTGCAAGGTGATATACTGTACAAAAAAGGCACCTTCCACCTCCTTCTAGTAATTCCTTTTTTGACTAGCTATTAATATTGGTTAATCTTTTTTGGAGCTGCATGTTTTGTTGAATAGAAGTTACCCCACAAGGCTGAAATGGGTTATACTCCTAGGCAAATATGTTTGGCATGAGATTTTTTGGGGCCTTAAGCAAGGATAGAAGTGATGTGTGAGGCAAAAACATACAGATGGTCATAATCTCCTATATCCATCCGATTTATTCTTTTTTAATCACAGTACATTCTGATTATAGCTTTGACTTTGCTCTGTCTTTGCTACTGTTTTCTACTGCATATCAAAAACTTTTGTCTGTTCTAAAAAATATTAAGCAATGGCCTAAGCTGCTCATCTGCTAAAAGCTACCCATATTTATCCACCTCTGTTGTTTACTGTCATTAATAGCAATTGCATTTCACAATCTGACCTTGAAATGACAGTTTATATGCATAAATTCTCCCTCCCTCTAACACACATATAAACACATAGTATCCGTGAACACAAACATTAAATCAAAAAGCTCCAATTTAATACTGGAAAGATACAAGTGTGAAGAAAGAGTATTTAAACATATTGGAAATGTTCGTGTAAAATATATTTTTTTCATTTTAAATTTTGCAAAATAATATCTGCATCCTTTCACTTTTTTTTCCCCCTGGTAGCACAAAAAATAGCAAGTGCAACTGCACAGTTAGAACAGAGGCATGGTGTGATTGTAGTGCTGTTCCATAACAAGAATAATAGAATAAACACTAGGAATTCTGTTTTCTAATAAAAACAAATATGCAGTTGGCTCACTATAAAGAATTATTTGATGTACCTATAGGAAGTATCTGGAGACCATTTGATGCAAAACTGTTGTGCCTCCCACTTGGTAGTTAATTTTAGGAATATATTCTATGTAAAGCTTTGTGTTCAGCTGAGAACCCGTTTCTTGTTTCCCTCCTCCTCTGTGAGCATGAAGAGAGTTATAGTATTGAAGATGGAGAAAGGATGCTTTGTCCATCCTACAGGCAGCTGTGTTTTGTGGGATGAGTGAATGTTGCCCAGGGACAGTATTCATTAAAACACCTAGGAATCCTTCAAGATAAAAGGCACTATAGATTAACTTACGTTAGAATTCTGTACCACATCTAAGTCTGCATTTTCTGAGGAGTGTTGATAATGTTTCTCATTACAGAAAGCACATTAGATCTTCTAGCCTTATATTCAAGCACTGATGTAAAAGAAACATAGCTTATAAGTACTTAGATCCTCTTTTCCAGCTTTCTCTAGGGGGACATGCTTTTTCCTTACCATAACAAGGCCCATAAAGAAGAAAAATGATGTGGCCTAGTATAGATAGGGAGTCACATTACAGTAACTTTTCATCAGAATTAGAGTAGTTAGAGACTACTATGCTATATAGCAGTGGCGGGTAACTCCACTACTGTTAAGAGCCAGCTCTCAACATTTCTGTTATAAACCCCATTTTTCAGGGGTTTATAACTCCTCTGGAAATTCCACTCGGGGTGAAGTTAGTTTAGAAAGACTAAGTAAGGGAGTGATCTTCTGAAAACAAAATAGAGGAGCAAATAAAATAAACCTGAAATCCATGCATTTTCTGGTGAACTGCTGTTTTCCCATTTTGTTTCCTTTACCTTAGTATGGTTGCTTTAGTTTTAGAATAAAGGACTTGCAAATAGAGTTTTCAAAAACATTTCAGTGCTGACACTGAAGTGATTACTGTGTAGTTAGAATCCTGCCTCAGCTCCAATGAGCAACTTTACAAAGCACTCTTAAATGGTTACAGAACTGTCTGACTCCCCTGGTCTGTTAACAAAAGAGACAAAAAAAAAAAAAGAAAAAAAAAAGAAAACAAACCCAAACAGTACAGGACTGAAATGAGTTGATGGAGATGATTCCTTTGGTCTTTCTGACCCAGTCAGCTTCTGGCCCATCTCAGCTCCAACCTGTTTCTTCATGTGGAGCTCCACTACACACTGAGTGTTTTGGGGGTGTAGAATGCAGCACAGAGCATTTCTAAGACACTCAAGCCATCATTGCCAAACAGAAGTGAAATCTGTGTAGGGAATAGTCATTAAGTAGACTGCAAAAAATAGTAATGGTAATTCAAGAAGTACCATTTTTAGCTCTGAAGAGTGTCTTACCCTGGCATTAGAGGGCAATGAAGGTGCTGCTTTTCCAACAGGACATTAAACTAATAGCCACTTGCAGACACTGGAGTTTTCATTGAACTCTTCTAAGAGCCTGACTGTTAGACTTAGTGTCATAGCCAAATTTCGTGTCAAGTGATTATTAGAACTAACAATCAGTGAGTGAAAAGTGCAAAAATAAAGCTGTGGGTTTTCATTTAAATTTCAAAGCAAATTTATGACTGTTTTTTCTGACCTTTTTAAATAAATCTCTAGAAGCATCCTCGCACTCAAACTTTTATTAGAATGCCTGTTAAATGTTAAACTTTAATGTTTTGTAAGAGTTAATTTCTATTTGCAGTGTATCTTCTAGTATAATTTGCAGCTTTGCTAAAAAAATGATCAACTATTGCAAACAAGTGAAAAATATTAGGCTTGAAAATAGGTTAAATTTGCCTACGTGATTATTTCTTACAAATTATCCACCAGCTCTAGTAGCTGCCCACTTACCCAGAATTTCTCTAGCATTTATTTTACGTGATGTTTTCTGTCATGCAAAGAGTTGTTATGTCCCACTCTGGAGGAGGCAGCGTGGTGGTGGTGAATGAAGGTCCTTGTTTGCTCAAGGGCATTGTAACCCAATTTTACATGTTTAACTAATCATCAGTATGATTATATAAGAAATACAGAAATAAGGAAATGTAGAAAAAATGTATTTAATTTTATGGATTTTATTCATATGCAAAATCAAAAGGATGGGAAAGGCATCTCCAAGATGTTCAGCTTTCTTGTGCTGTCAAACATTCCTGATCCCTTGCATTTTGGATTTCTGTCTTTCAAGTAGTAACAGTTCTTTATTACCAGCAGTGTAGGTGAACACTGGGACTATTGAACACTGACTATCTTCAGTGAGATTCACTGAAACAAGCTGCCAGTGCCCTTTCAGGGCTGAAATTTCAGGCTGAAATTACTAATTGAATTTTGTGTCTATACATCTGACTACTGCAAATCAGATGTTCCAGTGAAGGATGATAAAACCACCTGAAAGGACGTTGTAGTGAGGTGGATGTTGGTCTCTTCTCCCAAGTAACAAGCAATAGGATGAGAGGATATGGTTTCAGGTTGCACCAGGGGAGGTTTAGATTGGATATTAGGAAAAACTTCTTCACAGAAAGGATTGCCAAACATTGGAACAGGCTGCCCAGGGAAGTGGTTGAGTTACCATCCCTGGAGGTATTTAAAAGACGAGTAGACGTGGTGCTTAGGGACATGGTTTAGTGGTGGAATTGGTAGTTATGGGTTTATGGTTGGACTTGATGATCTTAAAGGTCTTTTCCAACCTAAATAATTCTATGATTCTGTGATTCTATGATGTAATGCCTGCTCCAGAGAATAGCGAGCTGTCATAGAAGATTGCCACTTGGTGTTTTCTTTGATAATCTTCCACCTTCTGGAAACATTATGATGTTTCTGTAGCCTGGTTTCCCACCAATCTCTGATGACAGCATCTTTCACCTGAGAGATCTGATTCTGAGTCCATCCACTTCTCAGTGTGCAAAAACCATACATACAACACATGCCTTTTGCAGATTGCAGTTTGCCATTCATGCAACTGAACTTGTATCTTTCCACTGTATCAAGCAGGTATTTTTTCTGCATTTTATATTTATTTGAATTATAGTTAAAATTAATGCAAGGTAAAAAAGAACATGCAGCAACAAGACGAACAATAATTTTAGTAATGTTTTTTATGCATATTTTATATTGTTGCTTTCCACTCGTTGATTGTGCCTTGAGTCATGAAACAGATGAATCATCATCTCAAATTTTTCCTCTCATTTTTTATGACTCTCTGTTCTTTCCAGGACAGTAAATGGGAATAATTATTTGCCCAAATTCTTTGCTGGATATTCAAATAATTACTCACAGTATACCTGGCAGAATAAGTTTTTCATTGCTACTACAATTTTTTTACCTTTTTGTGTGTATATGTGCTTATTGTACATAGAGACATGTGAAAGGGCAGTGATTCTCTTTTCTTTTATTTTTTTACACCCATCTTGACTTTGACACAAAGAATTAAGAATGTGAAACCCAAGGCAGATTATTTCCTCTGAGAGTTAGGGAGCTAAGGATATTTTATGATTATCAAAATCACATTTTGTTTCTTCCTTGCTCTTATGACAACACAAGATAATTGTTGCTTGTTATTCAAGGGCCACAATGTATTTACAATCTCTTCCCTAGATTTCTTCCATAAACTAAAAACCTTCTTCTTTTCTTAAACAGCCACTTAGGAATCTAGATTATTGCTGATAGCTTGACAATTGAACCAGAATATAAATTGAAATTGCCATTAACACAGTAATTTCAGCCTCCAATTTGATAAACAGTTTGTATTGCTCAGGTTGTGAAAAATAAAACCAGCACTGTACGGGTGGAAAACAGCTTTTGATAAAACTCTTCTCACAAAGGGAGAAATTCTTGAACACACTTTTAATCAAATAGGAATCAACAAAAAATTTTTTTATGACTTTGTGGTTTGAGTGATATATCAGACCATGTAAAGCAATAGTAATCTCTGACATGAGTAACAACAATCACTTTAGGGAGGAGAATTTACATTCTTCTGGGAAATGTGTATAAACCCAAGCGGTAAAATCTACAGAAAAATTAACCAAACAAGTTGTTCTAGCATGTCAGATAATCTGTATGAATGAAATGCCTGTTTTCAAAGATAATTGCATCTACAAAGAAAAAAAATAAATAACCTTTTCTTTGATGTATAATAGAAATATATTCCTCGTTGAATGCTATGAGCAGATTTATGTCTATGAAAATATGTTTAAATACTTACTCAGTCTCCAATTCTAGGTTGAAGCCTTATGTTTTTATGTTGGGAGACTGAGAAACTGCCAGAAGAAAAGGATTGAAATAAGTTTTATTTTCCTATTTCTGCAACTCCTGAATGGGGTAATGTTATCAGCAGAGATAATAACACCTTTAAATGACTTGGAATTTATTTGGTTCACAAAATCATATGGGAAGATTGACAGCATCTTAAACAGCAGCAGTCAGTGAGGATGTGGCTTGAGTATTGACAGAAGTGATTTTTCAAGTAATGAAGAAGGTGACGTGATTAAGTTTCCTGAAGCATACATTGCCTGCTGTGTGCACTTACTGTATATTGTCACCCTTCTGAGTCACAGAAGAGCTTCACTTTTTTTCAGAAGCAGGATCAATAGGATTAGGGGATTTGTGCTCAAAGCTTGCCTGTGGCTTCTTGTTAAGCATGTCGTGTGCTTTATAGCTGCCTTTGACTGGCTTTTTGCACTGTTCCATGGTATTAATCACCTAAATAATATTCCTACATTCTGATGTTTTGGACAGTTTTTTCTATTAGTACTCTAAAAAATAAGGTATTTAAGAAGGAGTCCGAAGTCAGACTCTGAAATTCAAGTTTAGAATTTTAAATAATAGCCTGCTTCTCAGAAATTCTGAGTACTCTTCAACTTTCATAGTAACTGGTGATGCTCACAATTTTATTTTTCCTTATTAGAAAAGTTGTTTGACTGTAGCTGTTCTGCAGAAGACCTGTTGCTTTTGTGTGTCAAACAGTATCACAGAGAAGTCTGCACAGCCAGATGGATAATGTAGATTGGCAGACACATCAAGCAGATATGCAGAGGACAGCTTAGCTGGCTCCTTACAGGTCAGCTAATAGCCCAACAGAACTCATTGGGTAAGGTGATGATTGTGCAAGCCAGATGTATTTTGCAAGACATGATTTGCATGAAATCACAGAATCACAGAATGGCAGGGGTTGGAAGGGACCTCGAGAGACCACCTCATCCAGCCCCCCTGCATGAGCAGCACACCCAGAGCAGGGGCACAGGACCGCGTCCAGGCGGGGTGTGAATGTCTCCAGGGAAGGAGACTCCACAGCCTCTCTGGGCAGCCTGGGCCACTGCTCTGGCACCTGCACAGGAAAGGAGTTTTTCCTCATATTCAAGTGGAACCTCCTGTGTTCCAGCTTGTGCCCGTTGCCCCTTGTCCTGTCATCGGGCACCGCTGAGAAGAGTCCAGTCCCATCCTCCTGACACCCACCCTTCAGATATTTATAAGCGTTGATGAGATCCCCCCTCAGCCTTCTCTTCTCCAGGCTGAACAAGCCCAGGTCTCTCAGCCTTTCCTCATAAGGGAGATGCTCCATCATCTTGGTAGCTCTCCACTGGACTTGCTCATGGTAAAGTCTGCTAGCGTGCTACAGTTTAACGGGCTTCCATTGAAACGTGGAGTTTAGGCATTTTTTCTCTAGTCTTTATTGTTGCTGGTCTAATGGATTTGTATAAAGTCACAACAAAAAGCAGTGATTATTGAAGAAGCTGAAGAATCAAGTCCTTTGCAGACCTATTCACAAAGCACATAAAATGCCAGCTTTCAATGATCACACATAATATTTCATTGCCCCAGTTCAACAGCAAGCAAAGAATACCGCCATTTATCTTACCTACTTTAATCCAATTTGTAACTTCTATATCTGCCCCTTTTTTGTAGACAGAGGCTGTTGAGACATACAGCTAGATGCATGAGAACAGTTACTACACATACAGGAGATTGTGTAAGAGGAGAGAGGGTCAACTAAACCTGGAGCAATACGGATTGGTAGGCCCCCATCCCTTTAGTTAGTAAAAGAGAAAAAAAAAAAAAGAAAGAGGAATTTTGTTACTTGTGTGGTATATTTTTAAAAGGTTTCCTATTGAGGAGTTTAGAAAAAAGATGCAGCATACCTGTAGCTTTGCAATTGAGTAGTTCATTAGAGAGCTAATTAGATGAAGTGCTTGATCAGTGATGGGTAAAATATGTCAGTACTTATCTGAGCACTGGTTTAAGAATAGGCTTTTCCTTTTTCTAGGATGGAACAGAAATAGGTTCCAAAAGCAGAAAGACCTGTTTTTCAGGAGAATTTAGCTTAAGAAATTCAATATTAAAGGAGGTTATTCAACTCAAGTTTATTGTTTTGGAGCTGAATTAGTGGACATGAATTAAGCATTGTCATTCTATCCAGGGAAAGGAAAAAGCACATAATTGTGTGTAAAGGAGTCCAGGAGGACAAGGACTGCATAGGACAGTTTTGTTGAAACTCAATATACGTGGATTTGAATATTTGGTACTTGAAAACAGACAGGTAATAGTGGCTGAAATTGCAATAGAAACGGACATTGGCGCTAGCTCAGTGAAAATAAATGTACTGGAAAAACTGGGCATGAGAAAAATCATAGTAATATATACATTCTCAGATATTTTATAAAGGACAAAAGGACATAGGAATCATTGAGGAGAGTGAGGTATCTGTCTACTAAGGGATTAAACTTTCTCTGATGTTCATAGTCTAGCAAACTGGAATGACTTTTGCAATTATACTATTCAACTGCAAAAATGGTCAGCTAAAGAGAGTAAGAAACATTTTTCCTAAAATTGTCATACAGACTTTTAATAAGAATCTTTGATGTGCTGTGCGGTTACTTTTTTAAGGACACAATCAACAATATTAGAAATATGAGACCATTTTGGAAAAAAAAAAATATATTCACAATTGAATCACAGAATGCCCTGAGTTGAAAGGGATCCACAAGGATCATCAAGTCCAACCCCTGTCCCTGCACAGGACAACCCCAAATTCACACCATGTCTCTGAGGGCGTTTTCTTGAATATTGTCAGGCTTGGTGCCGTGACTGCCTCCCTGGGGAGCCTGTTCCAGCGCTCCACCACCCTCTGGAGGAAGAACCTTTTCCTAATACCCAACCTAACCCTCCCCTGGCACATCTTCCTGCCATTCCCTCGGGTTACTCTGTTATTGAGTACAGATATTCATCCAGGGCGTTACACAGAATAGATAGCAGATACTAATTACTTCTCAAATTTATCCTGTGTTAGTTGCCTGACGCCTAAACTGAATGGATGACTTCAGTTGTGTTAAGTGATACAACAACAGCAGTGGTGGTCAAATTAAAGTTTAGCACCATGAGAGAAATAGTACTGATTAGAAAGTGTAAACAGGCAGTGGTACTGATAATAATCAGATTATTTTTTTAAAGTGATTATCTTTTTTGATTGGGAAGAAATTTTTTTTTTAATTAAATTTGGTAGAAATACTGGAGAAAAGCTTATGCTAAGTGAAACCAGAAGTTTCCTGTTCTTGTAACAGGTCTCTCAGTGATTCAGTATGTTGATTCTTTCAGTTCCAGTTTTAATCTTTCCTTATTTGCTCTTCAGGAAGGGATATTTTAAGTTTGATTTAAAACTTGCTGGTATGAGTGACCTTTGTATAATTATCAAGAGTTACTGGCATTATGATTGCACTCTCTGAATTAAGTGAATTTCTTTCTGGACAGTTATAATGTGACAGTAGCTTAACAAGTACTGGGCAAATTGTGACGTGTACACATGTATTCCTTCTCATTTCGGATGATGCTCCATGCCCTCACAGTTTGCAGGATAGGATCCATCAATTAAGTAACTAGAAGGTTATTAAATGTATGCAATAAAAATTAGATTAATATTCAGTACTTCCTGCTGTGTGATATGTATTGAAGGCTAACACCTACATCTGTGCATCCATCCATTGATGAGACTTCTATGTACATGAGCAAAAGAGCTTACCTTTCTACTTCACAATGCAGAAGAGTTCTTTTAAATAGCTGTCTTCCAAGAAAATAAAAAAAAAATAAGTTACAAAATTAGTAAGAAAACAGTTTGAACAGAAAGATTGCTTGAAATTCTAACTGTTGCAGAACGTGTTCATTTTTGCTTGTATTAAACTCTACATGTATGTTTGTGTGTTTGTTGTTTAATTTTAAACAGACTGGGAAAAAAGAAAGAAGAGCCAAAGTTTTTGTTTCCAGGGTGAAAATTAGAGTTGTTGGTGTAGAATATTTGAGCTGTGATTAAAATGGTTTGAAAGGTCCTGAAGGGAAGCATGTGTTATTTTATAATATAAGGAACTGTGGGAAAATAAGAATTGTTTAGATAATTCTATGTGTTTTTCTCTTGATGAGTTAGTACTACTAGTATTAGTATATTTTAATAATAAGGGAAAAGGGAATGATGCAGTCAGCAGTGTTCTGGTTGTCCGTAAGCTTTCTTTGATTTTTTTAGTGAGAGATTTTTCTGTCATCTTCAGAGTGGAGGTTATGACTTTCCAGTAGAATTATAAAATAATTTAGTTTGGAAGGTACCTCTGTAGGTTATCTGGTCCAGGTCTATGTTCAAGGCAAGTGAACCTAGATAAGTAATAAGAGACCCAATACGTAACTAGACTCCTGATACAACACTTTTTAGCTGCCTTTTCCTTTATCTTAATTTTTATTGAATTTTATCTTTATATTTTTCATATTTACATTATGTGCAAAACACATTTACACTATCTATAGAGGTAATAAGAACAGGTCCAGTCTGGTCATAGTCATTGTTACACAAGATTATCAACTTTATAATCTATTGTTCAATGGGCCACTGAGTCAATATTGCTTTGACTCTTGGGTTGGCAGGTTAATATAACTGCAGTGTTACCTGTCATAAATTGTTCATCATAAATGCAGGATTGTTATTTATAGTGATGGCACAAAGTCAGTAGTGCCCTGAGCAAAATCACTGTTGGAATGCCACTCTATTCTTGTAGTTCAGTTGTCATCAGGACATCTTCTTGCATGAGGTCAGGCATTTTGGATGAAGATGATGAGCAAGCACCAAAGAGCTAAAAATGCAATCATTTGAAAGATGCTTTACATTACTAGGCAACCCTCAAGAAGATTGTGGAAGGCTGACAGTAACAAGGCTTCAAGAAACTAGGTACAACCATAACAAATGGCCATGTTACTTTTATAGGTATTAGTGTGAACGGGAAGTAGATGTCATTTCTAATAGTAGTGTCTCAGAACAAGATGTAGGCTTTTCATTACCTAAAGAAAATACATACCCTATTGTAAGAAAAATTAGGTGTCAGAATTACCTTGTCTTTTTAATCTAGATCTCCTAGCCCAAACACTTTGTTCTTTCAAGAATCAATGGAAGTCTGCATTACTATAGGAATTTATGATGAAAAATTTGTTCCTATGTCCAGATACGAGTAAGGGAAGCTATAAAATTTCACTTTAGAATTTGTGAGGAAAAATAAGGAGAACATTCCTTTTTTATTATAAAAGGACCAGATAAGAAAGTTTGAGCTTGGATACAATGAAGAATAGAAATGTTTATCAGATATTATAGTAAGAAAACCTGTGGAGGGTTATTATTTGATTATGGATCTTCTGGATACATTTATCAAAGAAAAATCACCACAATACATTTTATAGATTCTTCTTTTGAAAAGCATTGAGTGGGAAATCCCTAGCTGCAATTTATTAAGGCATTTAATAAATCATTTTATATATACAGTGAAAAGATTCAAAAGACTAATTATCTAAATCAATCTAAAAATACAAATGACTAATCAGCAAGATCAGTAAGGTACAAATTATGAGCAGCTCAAAGATGCAGGACTTGATTGGATCTCAGTAACAGAGGGCAAATATGAATGACAAAACTTCGTGAATTAGAGATATAAATGCAGGTGCACAAAAGATCAGGTTCCTAACCTGTTTTCAAATGTATTGGCTGATTTCCATTATAAATAATTTGGAAGAAGAAATGCATATTAAGGCAAAGAAATATGCTGAGGAAACAAATCCAAGGCGGGATGGTCGATACAAAGGGCAGGACAGTAACAGGAACATACTAGAAAGGAGGTTGTGTCACAAGCATGCTAGTTATTAATGAATTAATGTTGAAAGATTTTATGTTTTAGTTGAGAACAGCCTGGAAAAGTTCAGGTGACAGTGCAAAAAGTAACCTAAATATGAAAGCCTGCAAAACCTCTCTGGAAATTTAAAAAGAAAAAACTTCTTGTGAATTTAATGGGCACTATTTATTTTCTGCCATAATAGCTAATTCAACTCATAACCAGAAAATAACTTTTCATTTTGAACTATTATATCCATCTAAGATGAGGAAGGATTGGAAAGATGTGATTCAAAACCAATGATTCTATATTCTTTACACCTGAAAGCCCATTCTCTGAGTTATGTTTGTTGCACTACAGTATAAGTAACAAAACAATTTCAGAAAAGAAAAATAGATCTCATCTGAGTATAGATTTTTTCCTATTGTTAATCTTTAATTAGTTTATTAACAATTTTTTTACAGAAATAAACATTTCACT
>VZTV01001958.1:0-13036 GCA_013400875.1 Anhinga rufa
TTACAGTTCGTCCTTAATGCTTGGTGTTGCCAGTTGAGGATTTCTGGGAGACTATGTAATCAAGCTTGTTTGGCTCGAAGCAGCACTGTGATGCTCACATCAAAATGAGAGAGTCCAGTGGTTTTTATTGTGAAGTCTGTGCCTTCATACCTTTTTGAGGGATCTTTCTTTAAGAACATCTAAAATAACTGAGAATTGTGGGGGTTATTCCTTTTAGGCCTGTCAATTTGGGGAGAAAAACCAACCAACCAAACTTTTTTGCTGTACAAGAATTGAGCTTTGAATATTCAGTAGCATATAGAGACTGAGTGGACACTATGCTAATTCCTCATGTAGCTTGTGGAGGATTTGCTGCTTTTTTTCTAGTTATCAATGAATTGATCAGTTTCCTTAACCACTCCTTACGTCTGAATCTTCAGACAAAACCTGTTGATCCTACGGTGGATGGAGGTGCACAGGTTCAACAGGTTGTGAATATCGAATGTGTGTCAGACTTTATGGAAGCGCCAATCCTGAACATTCAATTCAGGTAAAACACAGGATTCAAATGCTAGTGAATTAATTAGGTGAAAGAGGTTAAATTTGTCCTGGTCCTCTGACTGAAGTATAGAATATGGACACACAGAGCTGTCTTGGGTGGACGACTTGTGTGAAAAATTGACTAACTAAGCTTTAAACTAATAGGAGAGGTAGGGAATCCACTTGGAACAATGCAGTTTTTAAAAAAAAAAAACCAAAACAAAACAAAACAAAAAAAAACAAACAAAACCAAAAAAACAAACCAAACCCCACACTAATCAAGAAGCAGCTCCTGATAAAATGTCTCCATGACTTCTCTTTCCGCTATCCATATAAAACAGCAGCCTTCCTGTTTGCGTAAGAAATCTTGACAGGAATATACGCAGTAACTTCTCCCTCCTGGAAACCAAGAACATTTCTGCAAACAACTTGGACTGGAAATGCAAGCAGCCAAAAATAGTCTTATTATGTCCACTCAACATCAGCCTTTGGGAAATCCTGATTTCTGGGCTACATTCTATTACTCTAGTCTAAACTGGTTCTTACTGGTATGTTTTCACAGGGATATATTTTTCACTCCCTTGATGGCTGCTATCTAGAAGGGTAACAACACCTATGTTGAACCTGAGATCCTTATCAGAAGCCCTGCCAATTCACTTCCTTGTGCCATCTAAGCAGAGCAAATAAATGTATTTAACAGTGGATTAAAACTCAGAATAAATCAGTGGATTTAAAATCAGAAACAACATTATCTGTAGTCGATGAATTTTAATCAGAAACAATTGCACCTTAGTGTTCACCCTCAACTGCTCGGTTGATGTAGGCTGAGAGGCTGCTGACGCTGCGCTGCATACACTGTTCTTTCTATTCCATCTGCAGGTATGGCGGAACATTCCAGAATCTTTCAGTAAAATTGCCCATCACACTGAATAAATTTTTCCATCCGACAGAGATGTCTTCTCAAGACTTTTTTCAGCGCTGGAAGCAACTGAGCAAGTAAGACTTTAGACAAAGTACACTTGGGCTTGGGGCTCTTGTGGTGGGCCAAGGGAAGAAAAAAGGTATGGTGTGAATGTAGCTGGTGCAGTGCCCCATCCCATGCTTAGTCCTGCAGGCTATAAACTCTCCCAGTGTAACTAGTTGCTGTTGAACAACGCTGTACATAATGCACATGTTTCACCATGTATTCATCTTTCTTTGTCTTGCAGTCCGAAACAAGAAGTACAGAATATCTTTAAAGCAAAACACCCGATGGATGCAGAGATCACAAAAGCAAAGGTGGGTGGTAGTGTGGCATTTTTAATGTGTAGCGTAAGGGTAGTGGTATCAGCAAACGCAGTTCGCCTTGGTTTATATGGCAGGTGGATCACCCTGTTAAAGTGTGAGTCCGTGTTGTGTAACAGACCCGTGGCGGTGCCAGGTTGAACGGACTATTTCTCAGGGTGGCTTGAATTAGATATAGTATTTGATAGCAGCTGGAAACTTGAAGCTATTTAAGAAAACACAAATTCAGTGCTTGAAACAGAATTGGAAGAAACTTCAAGCCTTAGCTGATACTAGAGTTACTAGTTAGAAAAGAAAACAAGCAACTTTTTGTAGAACTGGCTGCCTTAGGCAAAACAGAAGTGACTAGTGTAATACAGGAACGGCTTTATCAAAACCAGGAGAGACATTGAATCTAACTTATTTCTCAGTTGTTTTCAAGAAGCACCTTTTTTTAGGAACAGCTCATTATCAGGGTCAGTCTGTCACTTCAAAAACTTGTAATAAAATTGGTATTGGATAATTCTTTAATGTTTCTCGAACACTTCAAACGAAAATGAGTCTCCTGCTTATTCTGCTAGTTGGTGCTGTGCTTGTGTAGCCTTGGTATTGGTGTCCCGCTGTCCCCACGCTTCATCTTCTGGGTTTCTTTCATAGATAATTGGCTTTGGATCCGCCCTGCTTGAGGAGGTAGATCCCAATCCTGCTAACTTTGTTGGTGCCGGTATCATACATACAAAAACTACTCAGATTGGATGCTTGCTGCGCCTTGAACCCAACCTCCAGGCACAGGTACGTGTTTAGGCAGTTCAAACAAGAACTGGTATTAAGCTGTACGTGGATATCTGTGTATATCTCAAACTCTTTAAGGCATTTATTTAAAATCACTATGGCAATAGCTAATTGTGGCTGTGGGCTCCAACAAGAAATGGAATTGTAGCAGCTGGGCCTGGCCCAGTTTGGTACGCTCCTTCTTCATAGCGATTCTCTTTCCTGTTGAAAGAGACGATAGTAGTATTCCAGACTGTCCCTGGAGTCTCATCTTCTCTTGAAGGTTGGAAACATCTAATGTTTCTGGTTTGTGCACCTTGGACAAGATGAAGTATAACTCCCTTTGCCATTTTAAATTAATAAAAGAATGATTGGCTATAAGAGGAAAACATAGGCAAACAAACACAAGGTGGTTTTTTCCCTCAAGCGTTTTAATAGAGGTTTTATCAAAGCTAACTGAGGACTGAAAATAAGCTTTGGGTGGCAAGTCTGCTGCTTTCTGAAGATGTGGTGGTCGAGAGCC
The DNA here is from genome assembly GCA_013400875.1 of Anhinga rufa. Classification (NCBI taxonomy): domain Eukaryota; kingdom Metazoa; phylum Chordata; class Aves; order Suliformes; family Anhingidae; genus Anhinga; species Anhinga rufa. The sequence goes on from VZTV01001958.1 coordinate 3,077, forward strand.
TTTAGACTTTTCCACATTTACTCCTCATAAAGAAAATTTTGGACAACACCTTGGTGTTAAACCCTAAAAATATTAGAACAATGGGAACTCTCAGCAGGGCTTTGGAGATGTGCTCCATCCAGCCTGGGGTTTGACGAAGCTTGTTACTCAGTGGCTGGCTGCCTCTGCGTGTTTTAACTTGAGGTCTTTTTCCGACCAAATCTAACAAAACAAGAGGTGGCTTTTCACTAGTTGACTGTGCATTCATTTAATGCCAAACCGTGTTAAAAAGTAAACAAATATTCTATGTTCTCTTCCAGATGTATAGGCTCACACTACGAACAAGTAAAGAAGCTGTATCTCAGAGATTATGTGAATTGCTGTCAGAGCAGTTTTAATATTAACCATGTCAGTTTTGGTTTTTCCACTTATATCACTGTCATCATACTGCAAATAAATGTCTTGTACATCACTGTCTGAGTACTGCAGTGTTAACCAATGCCAGCTCCCTGCCTTAATAGGACTTGACCCTTGTTTGAAATTAAGACTATAAAGTGTACAGTACAGGGAAGTGACTCTTTACATTAAAAATGGCTTTTGGTGTGTCACAAAGGGTGGGAGGGCTGTCCTGTGCTCCTTTTTTTCTTTTCTCTTCAGAGGTCAGGCTTTTAAACTTGTTAAAGGGAAATTGATTGAGATGTGGTAACCAAGCGTTTCAACTGGAAATGGCTAGTAACACTCCGCCTTGGTGCCTTTAACAGGTAATCCCTCTGCTCTGAGCTGAAAGAAACCAATGTAGTGCTGCTCAGTAAGGTTAATTTAGATGTTGAGTCAAAACTTTGCGAAGTTGAATATTGCCACAAGTCTTGTACTGGATGGAAGGGCAGATTCCAAGATATGTCTGAATCTGATTCAAGTGAACACTTACATTGAGTGTCGCCAATCTTCATATTTGAAAAATGCCGCAGGACCGGAGTCTTAAAGAATTAATCTTGTAATCCTTTACATCTTAATGTTTTCTGATCTTTGGAAAGTGGGTTGAACACAAAAGCTATTCTTAATCCTCTGCTTATCTCAAATAACGAGCTGATCTTCTCTGTTAGGTGGTGAATGAGTACATGCTTGTTCATTGTTAGTCAAACTGAAGTTAAATATTTTGTCTGTGCTTTTCTCTCCCATCAGACTAGGTAATAGTCCTAATGATATGATATAACTAACTGCAGAGTCTGGTACTGTGTAAAAGGAGAAGTGGGAAGAAACGGGCCCTTGAAGGGCTGCAAGGCATGCATTCTCTTAGATGAAAATGTAATTTTAAACAATATTTTTTCCCCAGTGTACTGTAAAGTTAAAAGTCGAGAGGTTGAATAACTGATACCTGAACAGTCTGTCAGTGGTGGTAAATATATCCAGCATGCTGTAGAAGACTTGTGTTGAGACTGAGAGTAGAAGGCCCCAAAATATTCAGCTTTTTCTAGTGGTTTTTATAAGCAAAGCCTTTCACTTGTTCCACATCAGCAAACTCTTTGCAGCCTCTCCACAGAAGGAAGTGGGCACAACTTTGGCTCATGCTTTTCAAGCCTTGGGATGCGACGAAGGCTATGAAAAGCAAGCAGGTGAGGTAGCGCAGTTAGAAACTGCGGGCGCTTGGCAGCGAGTGCTGCAGGTCACGATGAAGGAAGTCAGCTGCTGCTGCTGTGAGGAGCGAACCTCGGATCGAGATTTCCTCAAGGTTATTTAAAGGAAGCCTGGGACTGGTGTTTCGACACATACAGCCAAGTGTGCCCACAAAATAAAGCTTTTGAGGGCTAGTGATGACGGTGAAGATACATTTAAGTGAGGCTCCTGTTATGCTGCCCAGTGCACAGCAGGGGACAGGATTTGGCAGGACTGAGTGTGCCGTGCTTGTTTTGCTCAGCGCTTCGAGTCAAGCGGTGGAACTGGGTGGTGGTAACTTGGTTTGGTTGAAGGCTAGCGACTGTACTTGAGGGCAAGTGAAGAACGAGGAGCAAAGGTTTGGCTGTGGTGTGTGGGTTTTGGGAGATGGTTTGCTTTTCCAGAAACTCCTGGTAACTATGGATGTTACGACTGAAAACTTGGCTATAGACCTGGTCTTTCTGCAAAAGTTCTCTGGAACACTTGGCCCTTTTATGGCCTTTCAAGTAGCTAATCCACACTCTGATCACAAACACTGTCTCTGAAAATCTTCACGAGCAGTTCCTGCGGTCAGGTGGGCAGCTGGCAAAATACTAAACGGCTACCTTGCGTTTTGTCCTTTGGATGCCGTGTCTATTGCTCCTGTTATCTTAACTGTGCTATTGGCTGCTGTGTTAAAAATCCGATGTGCTGAACTAAAGGCAGGCTTAGCAAAGACGGGGGAGGAGCTTCTATGTCATTTTCCCCAAATCCTGTTGTATATCTGTCCCCCGAAAATGTTCTGTGCCCTCATTAAAGGACACCTGGAGACACTGCACTACTTTAGTTCACTTTGCTTTGGTTCAACTGTGCTAAAATGTGCATTAAAAACGTGGGAAGGAGGGGGGTACGGGCAAGTGTCGTTTGCGTGGTGGCTGTGTTAAGCTTATGACTGTTCACACTTTGTACTAAATGTCAGCTCAGTGAAGCCATGAGCAGAAAAGTGAACAAATTAAGGACAAATACTTGATTATTATTTCTTTTGTGAATGATGGTTAGCTTACCAAAGTGATGTATCCTGTCAAGCAGACAAAGTAATTTCTGCAGTAAACAGTGTTATTGTTTTTAAGTACAGTATTTTCAGGCATTGACATGTGAAAATAACTGAATAGCAAACAGGTAGCGTATGTTCATTCTTGACCTACACTCCAGTATGTAACATTTATGGTGATTGTCTTATTTGTATAAAACAAAGTTCTGTCAAATTAAGTGGAGAATTTTCATATAGAAGACTATATATTAGACTATATTCATCAGAAGAACGTATTAAGATTAAATAAATGATTAGAACAGTAATCAAACTGTCCTTTTTTGTCTGGGGGCATGGAAGTGTAAAGAATACTTGCATGGAATGGTGGTTGTGGAACAACAACTGATGTGTAATGGTGAAGTCTCTTCTGCAGACGACTGGTGGGTCGTGTTCAGCTGAGCCTTACCTGGCCACGCGGCTCTCCGCTCCCCCAGCGAGTTTGTTCATGGCCTTTTTGTTGCTGTGTGTGTTCACATTACAACTATTCTGCTGGAAAAAAAAGAAGTAAAATCTTTCTTCCTATAATGTTTAACAACAGTAACTCTATTAACCACGTGCTGTGGTAAAGTGGTGTAACAGCAGCTGAGGCCATGAACGCACCTGTGTTACACACAGGCAGGACCTGCAAAAAAAAAAGCTGATGTCTCTGTCAGAGGAGAGTATCTAAACTGCTGAAAAACCTCACTCAGGCTTTAAAGGTGTGCTTCAGATTCTTGGTACTTCTCTAAAACTTGCTAGAAGGAAAAAAAAATCCCTGGGCAGTATGAGCTTTTGTGCATTCACAGAATGGCAGAGCGGTGGGGGTTGGAAGAGATCACCTTGTCCTGCGTAAGCAGCACCCCCAGAGCAGGGGCACAGGACCGCGTCCAGGCGGGGTGGGAATGGCTCCAGGGAAGGAGACTCCACAGCCTCTCTGGGCAGCCTGGGCCGCTGCTCTGGCACCCGCACAGCAAAGGGGTTTTGCCTCAGATTTCAGTGGAACTTCCCGTGTTCCAGCTTGTGCCCGTTGCCCCTTGTCCTGTCGTCGGGCACCGCTGAGAAGAGCCCAGTCCCACCCTCCTGACACCCGCCCTTCAGGTACTGATAAGCACTGAGGAGATCCCCCTCAGCCTTCTCTTCTCCAGGCTGAACAAGCCCAGGTCTCTCAGCCTTTCCTCACCAGGGAGATGCTCCATCCCCTGAGCATCCTTGTGGCTCTGCGCTGGCCTTGCTCCAGCAGCTCCCTGTCCTTCTGGCACTGGCGGGCCCAGCACTGGACACAGACCTGCAGATGTGGAGTACATATAGTACATACAGTTCATACAACTTTTTCTTAAATGAATTGCAAACAAAGTAGTAAAGAATACTCTCTGCTGGCAGCAAGCAGAAACCACTTGTGAGTGAACTACCTCTGTCCTGTTACACATGTGGTCAGGGCAGTTCTCTGCAAGAAAACTTCCGCTTTGTCCAAAAGCCGCTACGTGTCTGTGTTAATGATGACTCTAGAAATGTCCCACCACATTAAGGGTGCAGGTAGAAGCCTCACAATTAGCTCGTGGTGCGTGTAGTGCCTTCCTTTCTGACTGCAGCTGTGCGCGGATGACAAGCGCAAGGGCTGTGTCTGCTTTCAAAGGAAAGGGAAGGGGTTGCCTCAGTTGTCGCTGTCGGTGAAGCAACGGGCTATTCCACAGGTCCTAGCTCAGCTGTAGCGAACCTAATGCGCTACTGTCAGTTAAAGTAATCAGTCAAATAACGAGGAGTAAGTTAGGACATTCAATTCCTTCTACTTTATTGGAAAGTCAAACATCTGTTGTTGCACGGTGCATAGGCCAGTTTTTAGCCTCTGGTTAAACACACCCTGAGCAAGGCCAGAGCCTCTGATGTGGGTTTCTCTCCCACCCCCGACTCTGCCCACTCTTTTGTTGTCTTTTATTTCCCCCCCTCCCCTGCACCCCCCGAAACTCCCTCCTGATCAGGAATAATTTATCAGCTAACTTCCTTGGCGCCCTGGGTAGCTGCTCGAGAAGCCTCTCTGCAAGGCTGGCCTGTATAATCAGTACGAGAGAACTCCCACGCTGAGCAGTCGCCATGGAAGTAGGAAACTGTGATCAGTGTTTAATTAAAAAAACCCGACAGGAGGCCATCCGGCACTCTGGCTAGCGTGTGCAGTTGTCAAAGTCACAAACACAGCCACCAAATACAACTATTTCTGTAACAAGCCTTTTTCCAGGGTTATCGGGGTCTTGGCATGGCAGTTGTAATTCCTTCTTCTCGAGCTTAAGTGGCATGCAGCAGCTGCATGAGGTGGTGACCGTCATTTCCTCAAATTTCCACCTGTTTGCAGGAGGGGGAGGACCAGTTAACAGAGTTAGGATAAGCACAGCGCTTTAGGCTTACAGCCCTCCGAGCATTTGAACATCACTGGTTTTGTAATGGTGGAAAGAGTACAACCCTTAGAGTTTAACAGCTCTGTCAACTAGAGACCTCCAAACAGTGCAGCCATTGACTCTCTTTTAAATCCTCGTGGTGACTGCTGCAGGAGTTCAGGTGTCCTGAGCTTTCGCCTTCCTTCTTAAGACTGAATTTTCACAGGGCTTATAGCTATTAGGCCTCGGACCTGACTGGAAAACTAATAGGATTTGATTTCCCCATCCTCCTTCTGCACTTCTGAAAATCATAAAGTAACTCTGCTGAACTCTTTTCAAAGCTGCGCACGGGACTCCTCACGGTGCGCGAGAGGTCCCTGCTATGACCGGGTAACAAAGATGCTGAACTGTGCACATTCCTTTTGCACGGCTATTTTATATTATATATAAATATGAGTATACAATACAGAAAAAACAATTCTGTAAAAATCTCTGTAAGGGGAGAAGTCTGCTTGGTTTTAATTAAAACTTTTTTAACCATAACTTTCTTGGTGATTGAGATGAACCTCAATAACCGTAAAAAACTTCCCCCAGGCTTCACGGCCCTTTTGAAAACTCTGAAGATACAAAGTCAGTCACTCAGCTTTCAAAATGCTGGAGGACACCTCAGCTCCCTTCGCAGGGTAGCTTTTAGCTTCAGGATTAATTTAAATTAGTTATCGCAAAAGCAAAACCCTTCATGGCTTTCCTGTTCTTGAACGCTGTATTTGCTTGCATGTGGGGAATACTTTCCTTCCCAAATAACTGAGCTCTGTGATCTATTGCTGCGGTGAGTTTAGTTTTACTGAAGCCGTGACTCCCTGTCTGAATAGTCCCCCAGTGGGCAGGCGGAGCTGCGCAGACTGAGCACGCTTGGAACTATAAAATATCCCTGGATTCCGCTGTTAAGAGAACGTGATGGGACAACTGAAGTGACACTATCTTGAGGTGAGAGAAATCTGTTTTGCCCTCTCGGCTATTTGACTGACCTTTTCTGTCTTTAACAAAAAAAGCCCCAAACCCCAAACAACGACAAAAAAGCCCCCCAAACCCTGAAGCCCTGATGCCCGTTTGTTAAAAAAAAGCACCTAAGGAAGGGAGAGAACCCCCCCTTGTTTAAACCGTAAGCCCTCCGTCCCAAATGACCCTACTAGCGTTGTTTCTAGGTAGCTGGCTTATACCGCAACATGACATCGCCGGGTTGGTGCCAACCGCGCTTTTCTCCCTGAATTCCAAAGGAGCGGTAGTTGACAAATAAATACCCTTGCTTACAGGTGGCCAAATCAGGACAAGAAACAGCTTTAGTACTAAACAACCCCTCCAGCATCCTTACACTGCTGAAGATGGGCACGGTCCTTCACATCGGCTCAAGGTGATGTTTGTAGAACAGCCTTTGTAAGTGATTTCCTCTTCATAACTGAGTTCTTTACAATGCTCTGTCAAACGGAAAAAGGAAAAAATTATAGCGGAAACTTACCTTGGTCTTCTCGAGTGACCTTTGCTGGATGCCAAAAGCCTCCATACTCAGTTTCATGGAAAACCATTCCCATGGCATGGGACAAATAACAAGTCACAAGCGCGTAACGCGGCAAGTGAAGGTTTTGAACTAGGCACGGAAGATGCCTGAGGTAGTTACCCTGGAGGGCAACTAAGAAAATGCAAGTCACTGGAATTACAAATGAGGAGAAAAATTCCTGTTAAGTATATAGTGCAAATTCAGTCCAGGAGGGAAAAAACTCTGCTCTGCTGATGAGAACACAAAGATGCAAATAAAACAACCAGCTGGCTGATTTTGGTGGAATTATTTCTGGTTCACACACTTTGTAATAGATTCTACTAATTAAAAAAACCGCTTAATTTACTCATTTTAATATTTATCTATTTATAGGCAGCCAGAAGTTCACAACTTAAATGCCTGCCCAAAGCCTGTCTTCCCTTACTAGATAGACTGGGTAACGCTACACAGCAGGGAATGATTATATGTGTTGCTCTTGCCCTTTCTCCTGACTTGAAGCAAGACACTAAGCACTTCATAAAGAAAAAAGCTGGGTGAAAACACAGGTTTTCCAACGGGTTTGAAGACTGTGTTTGCAGTTTATATTCAGGAGAACAAACAAAGATGCTGAATACTATGAAGGCAGTTCATGCACCTCCAACAGTGCTCCTGTACAGTGCTCTTGGGAGCACGTTCAGGCTCCCGGCTTGAAGAAGGGTTATGGATGAAACCTGAACGTTGTTCCGGGAAGGCTCAGCTAATACAGTGGTGGGATTTGGGGATTTGTCATTGGAAAATAAGGCAACTAACAACTGGACGCTAGACTAAGGTACGATACCTGTATCTCATAAATGAGGAGCTAGGCCAGTATTTAACTTTTCTTTCTGGACTGCAAGGTATCGTCAATCTCCTGCAAGACTGAAAATTACCAGAATTGCTCAGTTCAGGGCTGAAAATTTTGCAGAGAAAGGAGAAAAACTTCTTTGCAACTTTCTGAACTCATAAAATAAATACTAGGAGGTACTGCCTGTTAACTGCAAGGAACGCACCCCGTAATGGTATGGGTGGGAAGATACTGTTCTGAAGCACTTCTCTTAGAATGTGAACAAAGTCTAAAGCGGGCACCAAAACCGTAACTATACTGGGGAAAATCCTTCTCGTATGAGAGTTCCTACTTGGATTTCCATTCTGTGAGGTGAAAATTGTGAGGATGGAGGGAAAGCAGGGTCAAAGGGAGCGGGACAATAAAAAGAATCCCATCTCCTTGGCTCAAACTGTCATTTCCTGATGCTCACAGTCAGTCAATTTGAGCCTCCTTTCTGCTAAGAAAAGCCCCAAGCCTGACGCCAGCCTCGGGACGGCATTGCGGGTGTAACAGCGGGAGGAAGGAGAGGCTGTGCATTCAGTCGCTTGCTCTGCAAGTGGATAATTCTGCCATGCCGTGTGGCTGAGCTGACTGACCTGTGCGAGCTGCACTCTGCTGACAAGGTTAGTGGTGAAACCAGAGGCAAAACGTTCTGCTCCAGGTGACTGTACCCACTGTAACATATCGACCCTCACGTCCCTGTTTGAGAGTAGCCATTAACCACAAATGCGATTTCCTTAGCTGACTATTTGGAACCCTTTGTGTAAATCGGTGTTTTGGAGTAACACTCAGTAGGTCACGTCTTGGATGGCTTGAGCGTGGTGTTCCACATTGTTCCTTTTATTTTGCTGCTGTTAGAGATAAGTTTCTGGTTCATTTGATCTGATTGTAACGATGGAATGGAGGACTTTGTGTGAAGGTTCACAACAACTAAGGAAATAGCATAGAGATCAGTGGAAAAAGTTTGAATGCACGCTTCAAAGATAAAAAGATGTGAATATTTATAATCTCATTATTAAGCAGGGTAGAAAAGGATGCTGCATATCCCTCATAATTCTTCAAAAAGGTAAGGCAAATGAAAGCTGTAACTTGTTGGAGGTGAGGTTGCACTTGCTTTAGAAATTAAATACATAGAAAAGGAGAAAAAACAGTGGAAGTGGTATACGACAGTGGAGAAGGCAAAAAGGAAAAAACAATATGATATGGCTAACATACACTTTCCAGATAGTTTCTCCTTTCTATGTTGAACTCACCCACAAGAGAATGCAAAGTAGCTGAAATTGAGAAGGCAAACTCTTCTCTGGGTCCTCAAACAATGCTAAAACAAATAAACGTGCAAAAAACAGCCACACAGGAAATCCACCTTCCATTCACAGACTGAACAGTGCATACATCGTTCTGGTTTATTGTAGAAGGGTTAATCCCGATCCCAGGAAGCGTTGAATAAAAATTGTCTGCCTCACTGCTTCTAAATAGATAGAGAAACTAGGCCGCTCCTACCTCTACAGAAAGAGAGTTGAAAACGCAGACGTCTCTCTTGTGCACCCACACCACTGTTCCTGACTCCTGTACTGTAGATCCTAAAGTAGGACAGTTCCATTTAAAACCAGTAGAGAGGATGTTGCTTTGCATGCCTCTCTTCACATGAAATTGTGCAGAAACTGCAGAAGGCGGTATTCCTTCAGTCAAAACATATTAGGTTTCAATTACACACAGGAGCCAAAAAACTATCACCGTACACTGAAAACTGCAGAAGAAATACCAAAAAATGCTCAAGAGTGCAGAAAGAGTGTATGAGAGCTAGCATGAGGACTGCAGGGTAGGACAATAGACAGCCTGTCCAAATAAAAGATATCTTCCTTACACTGCTTAACTGCGACTTTAAGATTAAAAACCAAACGGTTCTGTGACTTTCCTGATGCTCGTTCTTAACTGACACTTTTGAAAGCTTACATCAGTACATAGCAGGGAACCTGTTGTTATGAAATCAGACTTCAGACAACTACTCTACAAAAAATAACTGCGGAAAGGACAAAAAAAGATAGAGCCAATGCGTACAAAAGGTATCATACCAAGGAATGTGTAAGAATTCATACACTCATAAAAAAATATATGCTAAAACCAAACACATTATATAGGAAAAGATATGGATATATTTTACCTGGTGGCGCTTCAAATGGTACAAAAGGAGGTAAGGATGTTGAAAGTCTAGAGGAGAAGGAAGTAGTTGACGTAGTCTGGGTTGTGGTCAATGTCGTTGTTCGCAAAGACATCCTCTGAACTGACTCTGTGGAAGCAGTAGTGATAACACTGGGAGCAAAAGGCAGTGTTGTAGATAAAACAGTTGGGATCAAAACTGGAGTGGACTTGGCAGAGATACTGGTAGGAACCACTACTGGTGATGTTTTGCCATGTGGAATAAATGTAGTATTTTGAGAGGAAAAATATGTACTACTCTCAGCAGACCTAAATGTGGAAGCACTGACGGATGGAGGCATAGGCTTTGGGCTGGTGG
>VZTV01001965.1:0-5000 GCA_013400875.1 Anhinga rufa
TAACCAGTTGGCAAGAAAAATGTATCATTACATGAGACAGTCATCCTCTCTCCAAATTCCAAGAAAACTAAAAAGCGAATCTTAGTGGCACTTTTCAACCTATCTCTCTATTGTAACAATCAAGGCAAAGGAGCACCAAAGAAAATTCACACTCTCGTCCTGTGGATTTTACAACACAAGTAAGTATAATTAAACACTTGCGAAGTGCTGACCAGATGACTATGTAAAAGTCAGTCTCCCAGAAAAAACGTTGAACATCAGAGCTTCTAGGAAGCTTTATGTTTGCTTGCACTAGATCACTGTAAAGTAACAATAATTTTTATTCCTTTGCCCCCCACTACCCGTATTAAGGCTCAAGGAGTCTTCAGCTCGACTTCCTCTCCTGTTGCCACATACCATTTTTATTTGACAGAGCAGAAGACAAAGTACAATCTGGTATTTCCCCTGCCCAACTAACACAACTAGATAACCCCAGCCAAGAGATGTCATGTGCTGGAATTAATTCAGCAAGACACTCTGCAAAGACAGACTTCTAAGTCCATCGCAGCCAGTCATAAATTTGGGATTCATAAGCTTCAGGCTATGAACAACAAACTCAAGCTCCAACTTTACCGATTTCAATTTTCAGAACAGTATGTTATAAAGTTTATTGCCTTATTGCCTACTTCCAAAACTTCCTATTCCATTTTAAACAATTAACATTTCCCACTAAGTGTCCACTAATACAAGTGAGTGAATAACAGTCTTAATTTTGTGGGTTGTATCAATTTGAACATGCTCCTTTCAGAAAACAATTACATGTGTTTATGTCCACGTTGCCTTTCAGTTTTACTTAAAAAAAAAAAAAGTCTCCGTCACTGATGTATGGAAGCATCGAAATGACTGCTGGGCTGAACAGAAAAGTTAAGCCTCTGAAGAATTATCAAAGGCACAAGGGGAAAAAGTTGCAGCCATATACAACGTATCTATCCTGAAATATGAAGTTGAGAATCCTACCTTCAGAGGAAGTTTATTTTACACTATGTCATACCCCTCACCCCAAACGAGCAGAATTAGTATCCCTTGATTTAGATTTTAAGACAGTATTTAGGTAAGAGTTGTACAATGCAGAAACTCAAAAATTAGTCTTAGTAACTGTAATAACAGCCTTCCTCCAAACACTAAAAACACAGACTTAAGTTCTGGGTCGTAACAAATCTCTTTAAAAAACTAATTTAAAAAAGTACAGTTCTATGTCCTATATGAAACCCTTCACACAAAAATTAAAAGTTAAAACGAGAGTATACTTTTAAAAGCTGTGTATTGGAGTGTTTATAAACCAGAAGTGTTAAGCAGCAGCAGCAGTTTCCCATTTCTTATTAAATTAAACTAGACTTCAAATTTAGGAACACATTAAAAACCAATGTGGAACTATGCTAGCTTATACTCAAACCTTTGCAGGTGTTTCAGTAAAGAAAGCCTCCTATGAGAATAAGCAGAGGCAGCATAATACATTAAGCCAACACTTGCCTTCAGTGTGCCAAAAAGAACCGTGTGTTATATGTCCATTTGTCACCAGAGCACCCCAAACCAGATGCATTATTGCTGTAGAACATTTCAAGTTTACCAACACCCAAGTGCAACCAAACGATGTTGTATATATGCACTTGCCCACTCTCACCAGTATTTCCACTTAATAAGGAACCATTTTTCTTTACACAATCAAATTTAAAGCTTTGAAAATAACATTTTTTGACTTTAGTTTTTTTCCACAATATTAATCACCACATGCAATTTAGTTTTCTGATCATTCTGCTAAAAAACTGCACCAATATCAGAACAGTGCAAATCATATTTAATTTTAAAAGTTATAATGGCTTGAGTTCATAATTAGAGGGAACACTGTCAAGATCTTGATATTTTGCTCACTCACCATTGCTTGCATTCCATTAAAAACAAACACTTTCCTGTCAATTTTGCCTTTTTTTTTTAAAAAAAAATAAATTTTAACAACAGTCCCCCATGCTTTTATCAGAGCTGAAATTAAGGATATGATCCACAATTTCAACACATGTAGTGCCTTAATAGCAATGTTTTTATGCACTCCCATCAACTGTTATAATTCCATAAATGTATCATCCCCCCCGACATATTTCCAGATTAAGAACACTAGCACTTGTGATCCCACAAGTGGTTTCAGTTTTTCAGCAATGGAGAGATTCCAAGATTAAGAAATCTGAGGACTTCCCCTCTCCTACAGCCCCCAGTGTTTTCATTTTATCTCAAGTTCAAAATTGGTTTCCACATCTTGACAGTGTTCCTTATAAAACCATATGACAGTAAAAGTGCCAGTAGGCATGGCAACCTCTTTGAAGGGAGCATTTAAACTCCTTGGCACTGGGAATGCCAGCACCAAGGATTACATTGAAATTCAAAATTATACTTAAGGCTACAATTAACAAACCCACTTTCCATAAGCCTAATATTCTATCACTAGATTTGAAAATTCAGAAGCTAACGCAACTGTATACTTTTATGCTCAAATCTGAGGAAAAAGTTACTTTTCTTTAGCAAGGGCAGTATATGAAACTGTGGTAGCAAACGTCTCTTACGCATTGACTATTCATTTCACCATCAGTCACTTACTTTTAAAGTTCAAAACTGGCAAGGCACATTTACATATTCCAATGAATACTTGACAATTTTAAATTACACTTCATGTCCCAGCTATCCCAGTAATTGACATACAACATACTAAAATGGTTTATTAAGATAACAAAAAAAAAAATCAATTAATGTGAAACATACAGGCTATTGGCAACCACTATTCTAGAAGTTATGTAAATACAAGTAAACATACTGAAATGTGTGCGATTCTAAGTTTTTAACCAGAAGATCTCTGTACTAACACACATTTATATTAATGACACATAAAAAAAATAAAAACTTTATTACAAAAATAAGTTACACTCGCCTCCAGCTTACAGTATAAAACAATTTTATTTGCAGGAATGCAAAATGATTGTTTGCCATGAGCATTTTCAACATATGACATGTCTAATTTTGTTAAAATTTGCATTTACTGGGGGAACTGGTGTGTATAAAACCTTAATTAGGTATAAGCTTCAATTTTCATTGTGGTGCCTATGGGTATGTAGTATAACTGCAGTATCCCTTTGGGCAGGGGGTTAAGGGAAGCTCTTTATGCCGAGTCCGAAGTCAGTCACAATTTTATCTATCTTTTACCTATATGAAGTTGGACTTGGCAAGGTTCTTTTGTTTTTATCTTTTCTAAGGGTGGTTCAATAGAGGATGCTTCACTGCTGAACACTCACTGTCATCAAGGTGCTTTAGAAAATTAAAAACATAGCACAAATGATTGTACTCTACTCTACTCTACAGGTTATCATGATCTGCGTAAGAGAAATGGAAAGCTGATCCACACGTTTTTACAGTGATCAGCAATAAGAAATGCACTAATGAAAACATACCTTTTACCTAAAAAGCTAAACTACAGCCATATACTATTCTATGATTTATGAAAAACTTCAAAATATCCAAATGTCAGGCTTCACTGTACAGTTGTCAGTTTTAGTCTGACCTTTTATAAAGGGACACTGCAGTATTTAGTACAAGTTGCTGATGCACTTTTTTTGAACATCTGATGTCTTACAAAAGTAACATCTTGCTAAACTATTATACATCCAAATAACTACAATATCTGAAGAAGCAAGGCTGCTTTTTCAGCCACAAAATACGACAAAAGCAAGGCCTGTTATGATGGTCATGAGGAAGTCTTACAAAGCCTCTGGAACTAAAGGCAACTAAGAATGTTACATTTGGTATATTATAATCTTACCCTCATATCATATTAAACAAGCCTTGCTTTTATCTACAAAGATTTTCTATGTACAGTACAGACAGGGTATAGTTCAATCCTCTGCTACTGAGGTAGTTAACCAACCCTTTAAAAAAGGTTCTGAAAAGAACCACTATCTGGAATGCCTGACTAACCAGCTCTGATGATTACACCTGAAACTGCTGTATCTGAACACAATTCATACGTGATTACTATATAGACAATCATGATTAACCTTCATGAGCAGAAATAAAATTTAAGGATACCAATGATGGTATTCATCTACACCACTGCAATAAAAATTTAAATGCAAGAATTTATGAATACCACTTTTGGAATCCTTAACTAAGAAAACTTGGGGGAAAAATCTACTTAAAGCAGATTTTTTAAAGAACGACTTTATTCTTTATTAAGATACCATGCTAGACGTTAAGGATTTTGTTGAACACATTGGGGAAATAGAGTAGCTTTAGTTTAATAACTTGCACTGCAGAGAAAACTGTTAAAGAAATTCATTTCAAAGTCCAAGTATTAGTTCAAATGTCCCATATTTGAATCCATGATCTTCGCAGGAAGGTCTTTTGCAACAGAATATGCTCCTATACAGCTGAGATACTTAAGGTTGCTTGATATCCTTACCATTACTCCACTGCAAGCTTCTGGTGTAATCCCACATAGCAAGTCAGTCTTCATTGTAACAGGTCAGGACCGGCCTCGACCCCTTTTCCCTGCTAGCCAGGTAACAAAAGGAATCAATTAGATAAATCATTTTAAACTCTGGTCTGTACATTTGTTAACATAAAATCTTAGCAAAATGAATTATTTTAAAATAAAACTACTAGACAAAAATGGTTTTGCCTTCTGATTGCCACTAACTTTGGAATTTTGCTATGGGTGTTTTACCACTTTGTCACAAACTGATTTTATTTAAAAAGTTAAGCTTTAAACCTTTTATCACCAGCTAAAGTTTTGCGCACTGAGTCACAAACAACTTTACATTATAGAAAATTCCCAGTAACAGTAATATAAAACTTGGTGGTTATAGTCATCATGAAAACATGTTGAAAATTGAATCAAGTCTAAGCATAATGTGACTTGTGATCTAGTTTGAATTTCAATTACCTAACTGCTTTAGGCACAACTTTTAAAAAAGATCACATCT
>VZTV01001965.1:10000-27511 GCA_013400875.1 Anhinga rufa
AAATAAAATGCGAACAACTTAAATGAATCCAACATTTTCAGAGAAGCCACAAAAACCTGTATACACTATAGTATACCTACTAAAATACTCAGAAGTTCTAATTTTGTAGGAGTGTACATGTCTTTCAGAAGCAATACAACATATGTGCATGCATTTACACTTACATCTGATTTTTAGCCGCTTGTCTCTGAGCTTTCCGTTCTTTCCTTTTTTGATCTGGTGGCTTAGCAAAAACAATTTCAATGTTTTCTCCCTCTAAATCTTTGCCATTCATTTCTTCCATTGCCTGAAGGAATTAACCAGACTTTAAATATACTTCTAAGCATATCTGAAGTTATTAATTTTATTCTATCCTTTAGAACATGCATTTTAAAATTTGTTGTCCAGAGTTCAAAAATAACAATATAAAGCTAAAAAATTTTAAATAATCAGACAGCATAGTATCACAGGGTCCAGAATTACGCATTTCCTCTTAACATGCCTCTCAAACCCAGACTGCATGTATCAGTTTAGAAATCTTCCACTCAAAACTGTAAATGGGCTTCAATCTTTGCAAGCTGTTTCAATTAATGAAGTGACAGAACTGTCCTCTTAAAGTACAGATTTTGCAATAAGGGAATGAATTTCTAATATCAGCACACATGCAAACACTACTAAAGCTAGAGTTCAGCGTATGTTTTATTCCTTTATTTTACTTGTAATAAATGTTTCTTTTTAAGCCAGAAGCCAAAAAATAGAAATTAAGTCTCATTCTGACCACAAAAACAGCCCCAAAACAAGCCAGCACCATAAAAAAAAAAAAAANAAAAACAAAAAAAAAAACCACAAAAACACACACCACCACCACACACACACACACACCCCGCCAACAAACATGTAATTCCCATGGGTCACAATAACTGCAACAGGTTAAAAGTAGTGGGATCCTAACAATTCTACCACTTTTAGGGACTCTACATAGCTAAGCCTTGATGGGATACATATCCTATGAAGACTCTTTCCATCATCTTCCTAAGCATCTGCATTAAGGCATGTGGATGAGTAAGAAAAAAATGAATCCCTTTGTATCCTGTATCCTCACACAGAACATCAAAAATAGATGCACTATAGGCAGGAGAGAAACTACACTTTCCCTTCCTAATGACAGATGACAGGAGGGGAAAAAAAAAACAAAAACCACCAAACAAAAAAACCCCAAACAACAACAACAACAAAAAAAGACCAGGCTAGCAAAAATCCAGGAACAACAGTTACTCAATTGTCCAGCACCTCTCAGCAAAGAGCAAGTCATTCTGTTCTAGGAAAATAAAAACATTACCTAAGTTTTTATCACCTGCCCTAGAGAAAAACTGGTTTAGATTCTATCAATAATTTGGTGAGAAGAGTCATTCAACTTCTGGCACTTCAGTTTCAAATGATAACATATGTGATTATCTCAGATACTCATCAGCAGAATTACTTAGGATAGGTGCATCTAAGATCCACTTTTCAAGCTAGTAACTGCGCCTTCCTAGGAGACACCCAGAGAGGTCAAAGTTATCAGTGACAGTGTGTCACCATTTCTCCAGACAGAGCTTTTTCTCAAGTTAAAAGAAGCATACAGCTTCTAAATATTGCCTTAAGTCACTCCTTACATACACATACAGTCACAGTCCACTTACCTTTACAGCACCATCCCGTTCATCAAAATGAATGAAAGCATAGTCTTTTAGCTTCTTCACTCGCTCTAGCTTTCCAAATTGACTGAAGGCCTTTTCTAGTATCTCCTCTGTTACAGTATTGGCAAGATTGCGTACAAACAAAACTTTTACCTGGAGACAAAAAAAAAAAAAAAAAACACACACCCAAAAACTTAGATGTATGATCTAATTCCAAAGCACAAAGTGAAGTTTTGCAAGTCATTACTATTGGCAGTACTGAAAACATCTTTACATTTTATGTACAGCATGTTATATACATATATATTCATATACATATTTATATAGTCATACAGAATGAGTTAGCTCCAAAATCCCCTGACTAATAGGAATATTAAAACTGTTTTCAAACATGATTACGTAAGTATTAGTATCCTGAAAGTCAATCCAATTTGTGTTAATGTTTAAAAGAATCCTAGCAGCAGTAATTTTCAACACTTTCAAACTTGAAAGAAGGCAACCAGGATTGGTTACACACAAAATAATTAACTCATCAAAACATTTTGTTGTTTAGACAGGTTTTGCTCAGGTATTTGTAGAACAGTCATCACTATAATACTAGGTCAGAGGTGACAGGCCTGCCGCTCTCAAGCTGCTTAACTTGTGGCTCCCATGCTAGAGCTACACCAAATACCTAGCATCAGGACTGTGCTTGCCTGAGGAGCACTCGGTGACCTGAATCCACAGCTAGGAGAGAACGCAGACAGAAGGGGATACACTAAGGCTGACACTGCCAAGTCACCCTTGGACTTTCTCACAGGTCAAATTGTGTCCTTCCCTTGAGGAACTGCCACCTCCAAATAACTCTGAAAGTCTATTCTCTCCCCCAGCTCTCTAAAACATGCAATATGGCTCCTAAGCTACACAAAGACTGCTATGCAGCTTATAAGATCAGAGAGGCTGGTTATCTTTCAGCTGTTGAGATATGCCCTGTTAACTGCCTGATAGTGACTAAATCATCAATATAAAGTTTTAACACCACCAACTGCTTACGATAAAAGAAAATATAGGGCAGCCTGACAAAGGCTTAAACTAGGCTCTTATTTAATATAGCAGACATCATGCACTGGATACCAGAAATCACATACGTTAGAGACCCATCAATAATCAAATACTTGCTCTCACGTCCACTGACGTTGCACTAAAACACTGTACGTTAGCACATTTGCATGATGTCATCCATGAGTTCTCACACTTTACGAGCCTCTGACTTGTTGGGGAGAGTCCCTTCCATATGCTGCCACTATGCCCTGACAGTCTCGTCACCTCCTACTGCCACAGGATGCTCTGTCTTGCCTTCCTACAATGCAGCTGTGCATCACCTGCAAAGACCTGCAACTTCTGTTGACACCCCCTCTGCTGCTAGTGGTTTCAAACTAGCTGATGACAGAGTGGACATTGTACATGGCACCACTGACTTCCCACTCCTAACCCTGAAGGTCAACACAAATAACACAGGGTGTAAAGGAACCAAAGAAAGCATGCTTCAGCTTTTGAAGCAGAGCTATAATCTCTACTCCCACCACATACAGGAACTAAATAAACACCCTTTTTATAAGAATTACTATGTAATTAAGTTACAAATAAACAGGACAGACTCTCATAAACCTTTGTCTTGCTTGCTAGCTGAACTAGGATGGGATGCAGAGTTTGGAAGAAGGGATGCTACAGATCATAAATCTGACCCAGTGTATCGACTCATCTTTGGCATAGTTACTCTTGCTGATTCTCAGAAGATGATAAACATCATAGCCAGCTCCATGAGGAAGGCTGCCTCCTATCCTGCATTAAGCTTCTCCTACATGCCTTGATGGTAAAAACAACCACTATTTCTTGTAACCCATATGTAATAACCATTTTTAGTAAACTGTCCTAACTGCTACCTTAACCTTATTTCATTAAAATGAATCGCAGGAGGTTTTGTGATGTAATCAGAGGCTTTTAAAACCGATAACTTTCAAACAAATATTCCTTATTCTTGTACTCTAGGAAAGGATGAGAACTAGAATCTCATGAGGAACCCTAAGTTGCCTTCACTAATAAATCCACAATGACTGACAGAGTGTCAGACATGATTAAAAACCTCAAAAATACTTTTTTTTTTGTTACAAGATGCACTAACACAACACTTTTTAGAGAAATAAAAAGCAACTAATTTAAATGTTTTCCAGTGTAGACAAATCCATTAATCTCTAATAGCTGAAATTTTTTAAACACCTTTGGTCATGTTAAAAGCGTTAGCTGAACCAAAGATGTCAAAGCTAGGAGGCAGGTCAAAGCATAGGTTGAGAGAAGATAAGTGAAGTAAAACTGGATTCAAGCTATCTAAAGAGGGAAGAAAATAAACACCAAAGGAGTCCCTTCATTAAGCCTCATAAAGTATAACACCAGGGATCCATAAATACACACTTAACAAGCAATATACCCAGCAGCAGCATTTTGTCATAAAGACAGAACCCACTTTTAAAACTGCTTAGGATTAGACTACCCAAAACTGCTGGGATCTGTTCCTTTCCTCCTCTTATCTACAGCACAAGCACTTCAAACCTCATTACCACATTACCCAAGAGTTAGTAGTCCTGTCTCCTGTCCTATAATCCATCAGGCAGCCACAACCATAAGACTTTATTCAGCTGCTTAACCTGCCACTGCAGAATGTCCTCTGTAGCCTCAGCCATGCTACAGAAATCTAGTAAAACATTAACAAATTTATCTGCACTACAGATATAAGAGGCATCAAAATAATACTTAGGAGAAATTAAGTGATCAACACAGCTACTGAAAGTTGGAAAAAACTTCACTTTGTACCAGAAATCAATTACTTAATCAATTATACTCTGATCTGACAGTACAAGCACTAATCTCCTGTAGCACATACATCTAGCTTCAGAATCTGGCTTTCTACCTCATCACGCTCAAGGTACTTCGTATTTAAGGTAATGGACCATTTAAATTTTAAGTATGCATCCATACAGTACTCTCCACAGCATTTTAGCAAAAGTGTGGCAGAGAAAGGAAAAAAGGCTCAAGTAAACATTTTGGAAATTTAAATTAGTAGGTGTCCATATATTGATGAAATGACATGCTGCTTCTGCGAGGTGTTTAGAACAATGCTGTTCACCTTCTGGCTACAAAGGTGAATTTGTCTTCCCCATAGTTTGCTCTTATGGACTTGCTTTTCTAGCAGTCTTGACAAGAAAACCACCAATCAGATTATTCTGACAAAAGCAACCTACTCTTCCTACTCACAGTGCTTCCTCCAGGGCCTTCTACCACAGGAATGCTTACGATTACATCGGTCAATAGCTCTCCCTTTGCTCCCAACTGACAGTACTCAGAAGCAGTGACAGCCAACCTGCAGCTCCCATTTGGGAAATTATTGACTGCAGCAGCAGCAGCTCAGCTGCTCTTTCTCTCAGCAGAAAGACAGCAATAAACAACAGAAAGTAAACCTAACACTTCCAGAAGTGCCAGATGTGGTTGGAGTACTGTGTCCAGTTCTGGGCCCCCCAGTTCAAGAAGGACAGGGAGCTGCTGGAACAAGTCCAGAGGAGAGCCACAAGGATGATCAAGGGACTGGAGCATCTCCCTTATGAGGAAAGGCTGAGAGACCTGGGTTTGTTCAGCCTGGAGAAGAGGGGACTAAGGGGGGATCTCATCAATGTTTATAAATATCTGAAGGGTGGGTGTCAGGAGGATGGGACTGGACTCTTCTCAGTGGTGCCTGATGACAGGACAAGTGGCAACGGGCACAAGTTGGAACACTGGAAGTTTCACCTGAATATGAGGAAAAACTTCTTTCCTGTGAGGGTGCCAGAGCAGTGGCACAGGCTGCCCAGAGAGGGTGTGGAGTCTCCTTCCCTGGAGACATTCAAACCCCGCCTGGACGCGGTCCTGTCCCCCCTGCTCTAGGTGTGCCTGCTCACGCAGGGGGGTTGGACAAGATGATCTCTCGAGGTCCCTTCCAACCCCTACTGTTCTGTGATTCTGTGAAATGTACAGTAAGTGGGCAAGAAAGACTGGAGTATAGGCCTTCCTTGTTGCAAGAATATAAGGAACACAGCCAGCGAGGAAGGTCAGATATCAATACTTGTCTCAACTTCTGCCTTCAGACACAGGCTAGGTATTCTCTACTTCTGTATTCTCATTTACCCAGTCTTACTTTTCCATACATCTTCAATCCAAGCTCCATGACCTCTCTTTGGCATATGGCACTAGAAATGTACAGGCTGATTTTCTGCACATTTTCCATATTTATGTTTCTTCCCTTCTCATGTCCCATTTCAAATACAAAACAATTAAAGTTATTAACACATTCAAAAAACTGTATATTAAGTGGGGCAAACCACTGTCAAGCTTAAATTTCTTTTTCCTTTCACTCCCCACATCTGTCAACTTACTTAGGAAAGATACCAGATTATGTCCCCTATCACTTCTCCTTCATCTATTCAGTCATGTCAACAGAAGTTCCTGCTCATTTCTTTTAACAGTTTGCTGGATCAGGTCTCTTCTCTTTTGAGCCAAGAAGCTGAACAGATAGATAGGCTGCCATATTTAGGAAGTGCCACCTTCAACAAGTTTTACCTGCAAGACTCTTCCCTGCTGCTGACAGTCTGTGATGCTGGGCAAGAAAACTAAGTCTGCAGACAGGCTAGTCCAAAAGCTTCTGTAACACCTGTATTACAAAAGCAGCTTTATCCCTAAAATGAGCCCCCACCCCAACCCTTTATCCCTTATGGCTCACCAAAGAGGAGATCCCAGCCAAGCTATCTTACTAGGTCCATCAAAGTAGGACTCCAGCAAGTGACATCTCAGATGACAGTAAAAGCACAGACGAAAAGCAAGCAAAAAGAAAGAGATAAGGATATGGGCTAGCTAGGAATTTCCATTAAACAACTCAGCTACACAGCATAACTGAAAAAAAGACACGGTTGGGCATTATCTGACAGAAAAAAAAATCAGGTAATTGGTTTCTGGCAAAATATCACACATATATAAAACAACTGCTACAGCGTACGTCAAAGAGTTTAACAGTCCAGACTTCAGTTTCACCAAAATATTCGAAATCCAAAATATTACTAGTCTTAGTTTCTTAAGGAATTACATCCCCCCAATTAAAAATAAAGATATACAAAGTAATTGCCTAACTTCTCAGAATTAACTGCTAAAGGCAACTTTGAAAATACGTTTGTGCATCTTGCTGACATGTTCCAATTCTGAAGTGATAAACAAAGTTCCAGGGTTAACAACAATTAAGGCTTGTTCTGTGACCACATCTAGATTTCTGTCCCTCCAAATACCAAGCCACAAAACCATTTTAACTTTTGGAGTCACCCAAATGAGTGAGCCCAGATGAGAAATTAAGTACCTCACCCTATGTGCCATTTTGGTAAGAATTATGTTCAACATTCAGCCTTGGGAGCACAGAGTAACATCAGTCAATGGGGTATTTAAATTCACATCAATTCTAGAGGTTATTCATATTTTTATCATCTCACCTATAACATCTCTGTCAAGAAGGCCGACAGATGCTATTTAAACTTAGGCTAAGGTCAGGAAGTACTTACTTTGGAACAAGGCACTTTAAATCTATGACGGTTCCCTTACAGCTTTATTACCTTTGCCATGACTTCAGGATCTGGGTCTTCTATAGGATCAGCCCATTCAACTGTAACAACATTTCCCCAGACTTTCACTTTGCCGCTCATTAACCTACGTCTGGCCTGAGCAGCAGTTTTGTGATCTTCATATTCAAGGAAACAGAAACCCCGATTCTTTTTCTTGTCATCAGGCTGATGATACAATATGACATCTGTAAGACCCTCTGAAATTAAGCAAAATATTTATTTGTTATGGCTTCGATCCATGAATTTGCACTATAAAGTAGGGATTATCTTTCTGGTAAGTATCTAACAAGTAGTTCCAAAAAAGCATGAACACAGTAGACTTTTGAGACCATGTACATACTAAAATTTCTCTACCTTCAAGACCAACATTTTCAAAGAAAGACTATCCCAACTCAGGTTCCATTTTTATTAAGTGAAGAAATCTTAGTAGCTATGGAAGAGTACCTTTCCTCTAACTGAATGGAGAAGATATAAGGGCAGCCAGATGTTGTGCTTTGTGAGTTCTCCTCTCAAACCCTTAAGCCACACCACTTATCAGCATCTGTTTTTCCCATGGATGTCTAAACAACAAGAGATCAAACTTGCATGATTTTAAGACATCTAAAAAGTTTCAGTGTTGCTCCAAGGAACCTGAAGTATATCATTCAGTAACAGAGAAAGCCATCAAATGTTACCTTTGCCAGTTTATGTCATTATCAAAGAGATCCTTATCAAATCACTAAGAATTCTGAAGCACAGAACTAGTTATGCTCTCCAACCTGCTTCAGTTTTGCCTTGAAAA
This sequence comes from Anhinga rufa, assembly GCA_013400875.1. Taxonomy (NCBI): domain Eukaryota; kingdom Metazoa; phylum Chordata; class Aves; order Suliformes; family Anhingidae; genus Anhinga; species Anhinga rufa. Next base: position 18,106 of record VZTV01001965.1, read on the forward strand.
GTTTTAAAACATCCGTTAGCATTGAAATAATTAAACCATCTATTTCTATGAGTGATTTTTTTAAACATTACACACTTTTTCTCTAGGTAAAACTCAGAACCACACATCTAGTCTACTCACAAATATTTCAGCCCTCAGCACAACAATTAAAAAAAAAAAACAAAACCAACAACAAAAAAACAACACCTAAGTGTCAAATGCTGAAAAGACAAATGCTGAGTGGTCTTCGTTTGGATTAATCATCACTCAACCATAAGCCAAGAGTTCATCGCTCATCACGTTTGACATCTCTCCAGCTCTGCAAAACATAGTTATTGACTTACCCGTTACTTTGCTAAACTCTTCAACAATTTGCTCCTTGGTTTTACTCTTGGGAATAGAACCAACAAAAAGCCTATTATTGGCAACAGAGATGCATACACCAATGTGTTTTCCAGAACGAATTTCATGGTTGTTGTACTGAAAGAGAAATAATTGGACAATCACCAGTTACAGATAATTTTAACTCCCCTCCAACAGCAGCATATCAAATATTTTACTTTTGCAAACATAGCATTTAGTAATATTCTTAAATTCTTTGGAGCTTAACACATTCTTATGATGTATATTCAACTGTTCTGAAGTATAGCCATGTTCTCTAAGATATCTCCACAATTTCAGCCAACAATTATTCTTCCCTTCTTGTTCAAGCCTCTCTCTTAATACATGTTTCTTTAGAGACTTTTTCATGTAGAGCCATGAAAGGTAAATCTTATGTCCAAGTTATCAAGGTCAAGGCTTCCCCCTTCACAACAGTGCAGAAAAAAAATGCAAGTTCTGCTATAGATTGTACCTATGAATTCTTGAATTGTGTGTATACAGGACAGGAGTTACAATTAAAAGTCAGATTCGCTTCTCAAGTTCCATAGTTAACAAAAGAAAGAGAGCTGTGATCAGGTCTTCTCTATAAAACGTGCAACAGCAATTGGCAGATACTTTCCAAAGCACATAGATTACACACGTAAAGATAGTAAACAGCAAGAACAACCTTCTACTGACTTGAAATCCTAAGACTTCTGTTCAAATGCTTCTCCCATAACAGACTGTTTAGAAGACACCCTGAACAAGTCAGCAGTTTAAGGAAAAAAAAAAAAAGTATTACTGTTGACATCTGTTGACAAAAAATGCCTTTCATTGAGATGCAGACACAGACATGCATCATCCAAATAAGCAGCAGGGAGGTCAACTGGTGGTACATCAACCCCTTTCCAACTGGAAGCCCTGCAACAAACAGTTCTTTAGCTAGGAAAATGTATTTTGTGGTCAACATCTTATTGACAAGTAGCAGAATAGCTTTTTAAAGTTTAATCTAGCTATTTATTCTATGAGTTATTTTGCGTTGGGTGGTAAACCTTTCTGCAAAAGCAAGTTCTCCCATACCCCTTATTGCTTTGTACGCTAAAATGAGGATAAAGATGGGGGTTTATTTATATTTATATCGTGCAAATAAAACCTACATAACTGAAAATTTTCAAGGCTAGAAAACTGCACCAAAAGCAAGCTAAAAGGAGAACTGTACATGTGAAAAGGATCAGGAATGGCATCTTCCCAAATAATTATGTCTCAAAACATAGTATACAGCAAAAGACTTCCGTCTCCATATCTGTTTCCTATGTGACAGAGAAACAGTTGATTTTAAAGCAGGAAACAGCTGCATAGGAAGACCACATATTATGCTGATCACTAATAGACATAGACATTAATGAAGAGACAGATTACAGTAGCTCAAAAAATACTTCAAAGAAACACCTTTAAAAAATGCTGACAGTTTATTGGTCTGGAAACAAGACACGAACTGATTCTTCATCAACTGAAGTGTACATTAGGAAACATTTCTTTACATTAGGAAGCATTTTTTTTACTAAGAGGGTGGTTAAACACCAGAACAGGCTTCCTAGAGAGAGAGTTGGTCAATGCCCCACACTTGTCAGTGTTTAAAAGAGGCATTTGGACAATGCCCTTAATAATAAATGCTTTAAACTTTTGATCAGCCCTGAAGTGGTCAGGAAGCTGGACGAGATTATCACTGTAGGTCCCTTCCAACTGAAACAGTCTATTCTACATGGATAATAGAAGATAATATCCAACTGTTCCACTTAAAGTCTACGACCACAGTTTGGCTAGACATTTAATCAAAAAAGAGCCTCTCATACAACTCATGGCAACAAAATAACAACTTAAAAAAATTTAAATATTCTACCACATTGCAATTCCACATTGACAGTAGTTTCTACTAGCTTTTTCATACTACAAGACACTACTACTTTTCATTGTATGTTTCTCTTAACTGAGAAAAAACAGTCTTGAATTAGGTGGTCTTAAATATAAAGGTGGTGGGTTTTAGGTAAACAGTTTGCACACCATCTGTAAACTTAGACATGAACAGGCCCAAATCATGATCTGGGTAAAGTGCCAAAACAGTCAGGCTACCAAATTAGCTATGTCAGCACACTGCTTCCCCCTCCTGTCACCACTGAATCAATGCCCGAAGTTAGTAACAGAGCTATTACTACCCTCAAGACACTATAATAGGTAGGTTTTTCCTTTTTTTTTTTTTTTTTTTAAATCTGTAAGAACCTACTCGCGAACAGGTCAAAGTGTGCAATATGGTCTGTCTTGTCATTTTATCCACTTAAACTCTCGCCAGCAATTTTAGTTTATTTCCAGCAACAAATGGCAAGTTGCACTGCTACACATAGCTGGCAAACTGCTTAAGGGGCATATTTGCCTAACTCACCTGTACTTGCACTTTGATCAAGCTTACACTTGCTCTAGTCAAAAATACACCGTATGCTACTATAGTTTTCAGTATGTTTTCCTACAAGCTTCACCACACATTTCTGAGTGATTAAGGTTACTGTAGACATCTTTTGAAAAACTGAAATCTAACAACTTCATATGAAATAGGAGGGAGAACTGAACTTGTGTCCAAAAAACCACAACTGGAGTTATAATTCTTAACTAGTATAAACCAGAAGGTAAGTACAAACATGTTTAACAGAGAAAAAAATGCCTGGGATTAAGAAAAAAATAAAATTGGACTGCTGATAGTCAGTGCTTGCGTGAACATTTGAGATGCCATTTCTACTTAAGCAGCAAGGGTTAACCACACTGGATTAAGTACTGGACATAAAACTAACTACTCTTCATATCTGTAAGTCTTCTCAGGATCAGGCCATAGCATCACTCCATTTTTGTCTAAAGCACAACCCCAAAGGTATTTCAAACACAATTTAGGGAATAAGTGGCTTAAAAATGCATATGCATGAACAAAATAAAGGCTTCAAGCTTTTCAATTGCAAGATTTCTTCTGGTTAATGAACAGGGTAAATCAACATTAAGCTTATCTAAAAATTTTAGTTCAGTTTTACATTAAATTATTATAAAGACTGTGGATGATACAACAGCCACACAAATATGAATTGTATGCAAAATATGTTACACCAACTGGAAGAGCCTGAAGACAGGTCAGTTTATTCTGTGCTGCAGTTTGGGTATTCACAAAACCTCATAGCTGTCTCTTATTACTCAGAAGCCTACAGGCAATGCAGAGATCTTTATTCTTGTTTTTTGCTATACTTCCGAGTCCTGATTGGGGAGGTGGGGGGGCGGGGGGAGCAGCCTCTGGGAAGAAGGTGGGAAATAACAAAAGAGCCCCTATCCCAGGGAGTCCAGAAAGCTGGAAAGTAAATTGTATACACATCAGAAGATTATAGGTAGTATCAAAAAGAACACCACCTGTTAAAATACTAGGATATTAAAATGGCTAGGACCAAGGTTTCAGCATTTCTAAGAGGTCTGTCAGCAGCCTCTCCCATGCATGTATAACTAAAACGAATGATAGACCCATGATTTTCAACTGAGCTCTACAGCAGTGTTTTGCTAGTACCCTGCAAATCACTCTTAGGCAACGTGGGAAACTTATAATAAACCAAACTAGCCAGCCAACTATGGCTGGAACCATTCAAAAGCTGACAAATGCCACAGGATCCAATTTAAAACTAACCCTGCCCTCAAAGAAATTAGCATGAAGGCTGAAAAACTGCCCCAATCCACCACACCACTTTTCAACTATTACAGTCAGTGGCTATTTAACTGAAAAACAGAACACAATGCTTTCCCCCCCGCATATCAAAGATCAGATATAAAGGGACACCAAGTACCTCCTTCCCTTGTATCATTTAGTGGAAGACTGAGGTTAGGATATGATGTTACTTCTATGGAAAATTTTAGAGCATGCTGCCTTTAAGCAAAATCCAGCTAAGTGAAGAAAAATCCCTTTTCATTCATAGGTGCCTCTGAGAACATATTTGATTTGATTCACTGGTTTGCTAAGCCATGTGCACAACTCTTAAGAGTTCACACACAATATAAATAGCCATGTTGACAATGAAAGTAAAGAGGTACATGCAGTTATCCTCAGTATATTCAGACTGCGCACAGGAACACCAACCATTCTTATTTAAAAAGCTAAACAGCATACACCAGACGCTTTCGTGCCTCCACTTTTCTAGACACTTCTATACTTTTTCAAAACATATTCCCATCTTCAGCTCGATTTGTCTCCACAAACTGACTTACGTTATTAGTATGTCAATAGGGTACCAGAGTGGTTTAAGAGGTTCCTTATTACAAAACAGAGATTTTAACCCAACTATATTAATACAGTATCAGTACACCTCAGAATGAGTATGGTTAGCACTCTTGAGGATCATACCACACATTGATCTTGGCCGTATCAATGTAGTAGTAACTAGCTCAAAAAATTCCAATTCAGCTAAGCTAGAAAAAACAAAGGGGTAGCGCGAGGGTCAGGGGTATGTTTCATTTCCCCCTCTTTTTCTAGTGATGGATACTTCACTCATAAAGTGGCCTATTCCTTATATCAAACTATTTCACACCTCTGTGTGGAACACAGGAAGTGTTTTTTAACCTGCTAGGAATTACGACTTTTCCCAGCCAGTTGCAGCAAACAGAACAGACCTTAACACTCAAGAGTGATTATTTCCCATCCAGAGTATCTTATGAAATTCTGGGACTTTAGAAGCTTTTTTCCCCCGCACAGGTCCCCCTGCTGGTGCACAAGCAAATCAAAAGTCACAGACAACCAGACCAACACTTCCCTTGTACCACAGCAAGCTGAACACCACTCTCTCCAAAACTCATCCAGATGCAGACAGCTCAGAAGTCACCACTGCTAACAGAACTTCTGTTAATAATAAAGGCTCATCTAACTGGACAAAACAGCAATGCCCTTGCTTTTTTCTTCCCCCCCATCCCTAATACAGCCAGTAAAAATTTATACACATTGTGGAAATATTTAAAAACATCTAGCAGACTTTTATGACGTGATTTAACAATGACAGTTTCATCTCAAGCATTAGCATCAGGACAACTGCCTATAAGCCAGGGAGTGTTCTTAAAAGAAAAAAACTCTAAGAAAACTTACCAGTTTAACAGCTTCCTGAGCTGCCTCTTTAGTACAAAAAGTGACAAAAGCATATCCTCTATTTAGACCAGTGAGTGGATCCATCATTAAGCGGAGATCCCATATAGGGCCAGCTTTCTCAAATAATGGAACAAGTTCATCTTCAAACAAGTCTCTTGGAATCTTGCCCACAAATATCTACAACACACATACAGAGTGTGGTTTATAAAAAAAACCAAAACACTTCCACAGAATACATCTTCATAAACATCTCCTCCTCCTTACCTCTGTACCAACAGAAGGTTGTGGTCCTGAATATACAGACTCTGGAGGAGGTCCACCATACTTTCTCTGTCCAGTAGTCACATCAAGAGTGTAGCCGGTTCTCTCCAAGAGTGCCTTCAAGTAAGAAACTTAAGATTTTAAAATCATATACAAATTGAACTGGCTTAGATGCACTTCATTCAAACAGACATGCTTAAAATTCCTCTCAAACTGTACTGCTTTGAAACTCCCACAGTCGAGCAAGCCTACTGCTAGTAATTCAACAAGAAACTTGTAAAACAATTATTAGAACTATCCACTAAAAAAACACTGCTAGAAAATCAGAGATTCACATAGAGTTTTCCCAATTCCTTCATTATCATACAAAAAAAAGCGCCAAGTAATAGGCCAGCGAGCTTCCCTTTAATTAGAAAGATCTCAGTCTGAGCCACTTCTTGTTTTGGCACGTCCAATCCTGCAAACATTTATGCACAGGAGTTCCCTTCACTTAATGAGATTACTCATAAGTGTGAAGTTAAAGAACACATGTTTAAGTGCTTACACCCTGCAACACTGTACTGACTGCTTCAGGTATCCCACCACTGAAGTGGTGGTTCTACTTCCTTTCTCCTATCCTCCCCCCTCACAGTCCTTGTGGGCGCATACAGCACAACTGATCCTCACTAGAATCACTGCATACAGTTACAGGTATACTACCAATTTAAAATGTTAGCTGAAATTCAGAATGTAAATACATGAGAAACTCCTCTGAAATCAGACTTTCTTAGTAATTTTGTACAAAGATAAATCAACTCCACATGCAAAGAAACAGCATATTAAACAAGCCTAATTATAATCAAGAGTTAGTAATTTCACAACTGGAAAATTGTGAAGTTATTTTAAATGCTATAGGCATCAGCAGTAAAAGCTATGCTACTTTAAGTTAGTTAACTAAGCCCTCATATTGTTGTTTTATGTGGTAGTGACAAAAACTGTATCAGGTTTCTCGAATTTATAATTAATCACATCCCAGCCTCAAAGTCAGGAGAAAAAGATTTTCTAGTTTCGCAAGCTACATAAGTTATTTGTAATATATAACACATTCATTTTGCGGTTTACACATGAAAAATTAAAGATGAAAGATTCTCTTGCCTTTAAGACATCAACTAAGCATGCCTAGATCGTTTTCCTTTCCTTAAGCTTTGGTAAAGTTGCTCATCACAGAATTTTAAAATAAATCATAGTATGCCTAACTCTTGAGACAGGAGTCTCCTGCTAGCAGAAGACTCGGTCCAAGAAATAACATGTTCATTACTAGGACAGTCTGGGGTAGTTTGAGAACAGTGATTACGTCATAAGAAATGGACTAAATCCTAAATCCATAACAATCTGTCTTTTCAGACACATGTGGTATCTCCTCCGTACTGTGGAGTTGCTTTAAACCTGAACTGAACAAAAAAAAAAAAAAAAAACAACAAACAACCACCAGTAGCTGAAGTTATGCATTCTGAACTCCAAAGATTTATGCTGACAAGTTTCTGAAAACTTTTAACTGTGAAATACAAGAACTGTCTCAACTAGGCATAAAACAAACCATCAAAGCTTTTTCACATTCACATATATTCACTTCTAGTAAATAACAGTATATTAAGCTTCCTCTTGAAAAGGATGAAACATAAAGTAAAAATGCAAGTGACAGCTCTCAAATAATGAAAAAAAAATCTAAAATAGCCTTTTTAAGGAGAGTACAGTTCCAAAAAGAATCCAGGTATCTGTCACAACAGCTTTGAAAAACCACAGATAGACCGCTTAACTTTTATCCTTTAGGCACATACCTTAATTTTTGCCTCATCTGGTCCTTTGCTAGAATCTGCCACCTTGGTCCCCTGCTTTTCCCTCTGCCTGTATGTCTTCATGACTCCACATAAAAAGGCACTTTTGTTCTGCAAAAGATGTATTAGTCTTCAGTTCTGAAAACATGATAAGCCAGAATCTAATTTTACCTTGAACTAATACAGTGCCTGTTTTACATATCATATATGGATCACTGGAGAGACTTAAGCAAACCTCTTGCCAGTCAACTAGCAGTTTATCCCTCAACAATTACATTATAAATTGCTTAACGTTACCTGAACATGTGAGAGATCGCTGTCTTTAAACTGCTGAAGCACTGCCAATGCACCTTCTTCATTGAATTCCTTTAAAGCTTCAATGGCTCTTTCATCTAGATCACTATGTGCAACTAGCCCTAGAGAAAAGAAAAAAATTACTAATTACATTTGGGCAGCAATCTTTGTTTAACCGCTTTTAACATATGTAACACATTTCAGTGACCCCTAAATCAATCACTGATTAACGTAAGTTACTATGCCTAAGAAATCACTTAGTCCTCCTAAAGGTAAATATTTAAGTGTATTAAGCCTTTTCTTCCATCAATAAGTGTCCAAAAAAAAGTTAAGAATCAGAGTAACAGTTACTGCAGTTATGTATTCGTTTGACTTCTGTGAAACCCAGATGTTACACAGGCCAAGTTTATTTTCAATATCCTGAAGCGGAATTCAGAAGGATCTATCAAAACCTGACTTAGCTTGCCTAGCAATGGCACCTTGGTTCATTTTGAGAAAACTGTAAGCCAAATAAACTGCAGCAATAGAAGTGACCACCACAATGCAAAAATCAAGCTTAAAAAAGTGCTAGCTATTACCATGTCTGAGAGAACCAATACAAAAACCTTTGCATCCATAAGCCCAAATACTAAATCACAAACTATCATTTACATCATAAGATGAATACCAAGGCTTCAGTTAGTTACCTACAGCTACTGTAAAAAAAATGCACAAAGACCACACCACCTATTCCTCCTAAAAATCATCTCTTACCTATTCCAGCCATTACTATGGTCACCTACATACTTTTCCTCCTTCCCACCCCTCAGCCCAAGTGGCCTGGCCCAAGACTTTCCTCTGAAAAATACTGTGACAAATTAAAGCACTGAATGGAAAACATCCACAGATTTTGGTAAGACTGCAGTTCCCATACTTTTGGAAACCACAAAAAGTTGCTATTTTAGCCCAAAGACAGCAGAATCCAATAAAATATTGTAAGCATGGTTTTGCAAGTTTTACATCTTACCTGCAACGTAAATTTCGTCTAGTTTTTCAGCAACTTTCTGTGGTAAACCAGCATCAAGCAATGTCTGGAAATGCTCAGAATGGGTAACTGCAGCAGAAGTATCCATGGGCTCTTCAGTACCATTCCCATTAACATGTTCAGTAGCCATGTTTCCAGATATCTGTTCAAATGCAATAAGCATCATAATTAAGCTAAAAATATCTTCAAGTAGAACAATTCAAGTGACAATACATGCAACAGACTGCCCTGTTCTTGCAAAAAAAAAAAAAAGAGAGGAAGAAAAAAAATCGTAGACCGCTTCCCTGATACTTTTGAAATTTGGGAGACGCAGAGAATTCCTCAAAAGAAGCACTAACACAAAGGAAAGCCCTAACACCACTGCCTAGCGGGGGTGGGGTAGCTTTCACTGCAGGTTTTACACAACCCAGCCAGACACTCTGACTCACCTCCCTCTCTCCGTCTCTCTAACACACTCCCTGAGAGGCTCTGAACAAGTTAGAAATGGAGCAAGAAGCCAATGGCGGGGGGGGGAGGCAGGGCAAA
>VZTV01001984.1:0-44726 GCA_013400875.1 Anhinga rufa
TTAATAATATTAATATTAATATTTATTTTGAAATAGCTAGCCCTCCATCTGCTTCCATTGGGATGTTCCCCGTGTAGTGGACATGGGAATCTCTACCTGAGTTTTAAAAAACCCGTGCCACAGGAAAGGCATCCACTGCAGACAGCTTCCTCCTAGGGAGTCCTTCTGTTTGCTTTGTCCAGCCACTTTCTGAGCTTCCTTTTAAAGGTCATGAAGAGTCATAAAAACCCTTTACCCTGTTATTACACATTTAAAACAATAGATTCCTTTCTGCATTCACTTGGGCTGGGTTTATTAGACTAAGAGGTGAATTCCTGTAGCAATTAGTCATTACAACAGTGTTCACTAAAAAACCAGAAATATGCTAGTCTATAATTTGGTTTGCATTTAAAACAAAATACAAAAAGCCTACTGAACAGGCAGAAAAAAGCAGGCAGCAACCCACAAGGCATGAACGTAGGCTGTTGTTTCACATTTGCCTAATCCCAGGGTAACCTGAATAATGCCTCTGCCTGGCTCCAGGGCAGAACATGCTCTTCTCAGCAAATTTTGTGGGGCAGCAGAGACTGCAATAAACACCTGATATCATGATTTGACCTTAAACCCCCACTCCTTAGTTCAACCAAATCAGTCCAGAATCTCTCTAGGATCCAAACTTTCCTGAAGGCTGCTGGTGCATCCCGAGCATTACAAGATGATTCAAGGAAGACCTCGGTAGCGAGAGCCCCCAGCATCCCGGGGTGAGTCTACCCAAACTGCTGCTCGCTCGGGAAATGGTGCTGCCTGTAAGATTCAGAGACCCAGTAAGGACCAACGAAGTGAAATGAAAATTGGACTGAATCTAGGCCCAAACTCCCCAGCTCAGCTTCATTGCTATAATAACAGGAAAAAGAAAACAGAAATCTCTTCTGCCAAGCCTTTGACCATCAGTTTTTAGGCTTTTGAGTGGAAGCTCAGCATTGTTACTCTCTTCCTCGGTGGGGTGAAGTAAGGAACTTGCATAACTGAGCACCCGCTTCTCCACCCAGCGCCAGCCCAGGTGCCATTTGTGGTTCTGCACAGCTGGATTGCTGGTGAGCTGCTGCCGCGTGGGGAGAAACACTTGGTGCCACTAACCTGAGTCAGATTTACTCTAAAGCTGAGATGTTTTGGAGATGTAACTTTCAACACGGCGATAGAAAGATTGGTTGGGAGCTGGTAGGCTTTCTCGGACATAAGTGTCCCCCCGCGCTATTCAATGCCTCTCCGAGCTCTGAAGTTTCAGAAATGCTAGCCTAGAAACTACCAGGGCAATCCCTTCCCCTGCTGACTATGGATTCCTCTGCAGCGAAACGTTGTAAGAAAGGCATTGAATTATATAAACCACAACAGTGCTTGGTCCTTATAGCCCTCAAGCCCTCAGTGACTTGGAGGCACTAAAGACAATGTGATGTAGCCGTATAGTAGTTTCCACACTCTGGATTTGTATTATTAAATACCAGAATAAATAGTCATTTCAAACCCACATAATTTGTCAGCTCTTGAGTTATGGCTGCTTTGGTAACTTAGACACCCTCTTCTTCTGCCAAGTTCCCATGCTCTTTGTTTTGAATATGTGTAATTTTATGTGTTTGGACTTAAATAACTTCTGCTGTTTCTCCCAGATTCCTCCTGTGCTAGAACCTGCCAGACCCCTTCTGGGGAGGAACAAAGGCAGAGGCACTTCCAAACAGGATGACAAGGGGGGGGACTGTGTTCTTGAGAAACACATTGTTCATTTTTTTAAGGAATTGGAAAGTCATGCAGAAATTGAAATCAACTTTTCTGTTAACTTTAGTCATAGATCTTGAAAATGTCTCTTTCCCATGAAATCCCAGTGGCTTTCCAGAGTTTAGCACCCACAGGCCTCGGTTACAAAGCAGTTGTGGACGTAAGAGGTGGCTGGATGCTGGAGGGCTAGACAAAAACTCTGAAACACGTTATGCATCTGATTTCCATTTAAAAACAGTTCATGCTGGGTGCCTCCATCACCTGGATGATTTTTTTAAATCCCTCTGTGAGTCTATAAGCTGCTTTAAGTATTGAATGCCAGTGTCTGTCTAGACCGGTTTTGCATGCATGAGTTTGGCAACAGCACTTAAACAAGTTCATTGTATAAATGGATGCAAAAAAGAAAAGTCCCCAAAGACTTTAACATTCTGTCAGTGCTCAAGGCAGGTCTCCAGGAGTCTCTGCTAGATACTGAGCTAGCATAAATCAGCATAGGTCAGTGGGCTCTACCTGGAGCTCTGCTGGCTTATACCAGGGAGACCTAAAATGATGTCTCTTCTGCTCAGAGCAGGGGCTAGAAGGGCTGGATGAGAAGTGATTTCCCTGATGCCTTTTGAGACTGGTGTGGTTTGTCTCACAAGTGGAATGAGTTTGGCATGTCTTAACTACCATTCATCAGCTCCTAAACACATGACAGAAAGGTCATGGACATGCGGGGATAACAAGGGACCCCGTGAATTAGGAGTAAGAAATAGCAGCATTTAGGGCTGGCTGGAGACTTAAATGTTTCGAAATCAGACTTGGGGGGGAAAGTAGAAGTAATATTTCCTTTTGACCTTTTAGAAACACCCTGAGAGACTCCAGACTGCACAGAGGCTGGAAGTAAGGGCCTTGGGGACTCCTTGTGCTGACAAACCCAGGTCTAGGGTCTCTCTTGCCTAGAGACCTCGGAGCCAGGCAGCCCGGGCTCCTGGGGCGACCAAGCCAGGCTGAAGAACTGGCAGGCTCTGCTCGATCCCTGGCTGCTGCTGTGTCAGCACTTCACTGAAACCAGCCCAGCCCAGGGAGCGCTGCAGCATGCCAGGCTGGCATTTTCCTACAGTGGAGTGTTGCCTGGGAAAATTTCAAGCTAGTTTCATTGCAGAGCTGCACAGTGAAGGCGGCAACGCTAACGGATGGCAGAGCATCAGGGCAAGGCTGGGATGCCGGGGCAAAACTCTGAGGTAACAGTCTAGATGAATTTTGCCTTGGGGGAGGGCTAGAGAGATGCTTCTCTTGCTGAGAACCTGTTTGCAGCGTATCCCGGGCAGTCTGAGCACAGCAGTCATCACTGTACCCTTTCATTTCCTTTTGCGCTCTCTGGGGTTCCCAGCAGGAACTGGGGAGCTGACATATGATGGGTCTGCTCTCACCGGGCCCAAGAACAAGGCAAGGAGGTTACAGGCACAGCAGGAACTTAGGGTGTTAAAAAAAAATGTCAGAAGAGTCTTGCAGGAGATTGAGGTAGTGCCTAGGGTGGGAGCTGCTCTCTTCCTCCAGCGATGCGTGTCGGCTGTCGCTTCTGCATTAGTTGGTAGCCGCTTTGCTCTGCAGCGGAGGTTCCTGTACAGCCAGGGTAGCGGTGCCATGCAGGGCCGCACGCTGCTGCGGTACACCCTGACCTTCGCTGGGCAATGCCGGAGGCTCGGTCTGGCTCCCGTTCTTCCTCTCATCGCCCACGTGCTGTCCAGGGACATATCCCCAGCGGGGCACGATGGGACGAAGGGAGCTGACTCGGGAAACCACATGCAGCCACCCCCTGGGGAAGTGTGAGCCAAAGGGGCAGCTCTGCCAGGGGAAGCACTGTCAGCCGCATGTTAATAAACTGCCAGGGCTGGGGTGAAAGCACAGGGCAACGCCTGAGGCATTGCCCTAAGGGCTTCTCGGAGCTGTGCCGCATATTCAAAAGAAGTGCAGGGTGGGGACAGGGAGCTGGCAAGCCAGGCATACTGCTCTGTCACCCTGAGAGGTAGGACAAGTCTTCACCTCCCTCTTCACCTGTTTCTTCCTTTGTAAGCTGGACTGTACTGTTGTTTGTGTCTGGAGGATCACCAAGTACTCCCGTTTTCTTAAAATGTAAGTGTAAGCTCCATTTGGTACCAGCAACCCCACCTGCCACCATCCAAGTTACAAGCCAAGCCAGCCAGCAAAGAGCTTCCCATCACGAGCCCATCCACTTGGAGCCCAGCCTGGGCACGAGAGGTGTGACTGCGTGTTACTTTGCTGCCTCACTTCATTGCAGCCATCCTGGAGTCCTGCTTTTAAGAAACCCTTCCAAAAGCTGAGTGCTAAATAACGAGGCCAGCTGGAGTTAGGTTTATGAAATAACCCAGTCCTTAAAATGAGCTCAGCCTGTGGGGTATGTCTCAGAGATTGAGTGCTGCTGGCTGTCTGGCAGGAGATGTTGAAAGTCCTGGATCCTCTGGAAATCCAGTGCTGTCGGTCTGGAGCAGCTGACGTGTGAGGGATCCCAGCAAACGAAGGCCATCTGAGAGCCACAGGAAGGGCAGTGCAAACCTTTGCCTCTTCTGAGTGAAGAGTGGTCTAAACCGACTAGTTTTGTGGGTACCAGAACTGGGGAAGAAAACTGTCTTGTTGACTTTTCTGTTGATGTTGATTAGGGTTGGGTTTTTTTTTGATGCTTTAAAAGCTTTGTCTGAACCTTTTGCCCTGACTGGGACTCTTTTTGTGCTGAGTCTTTGGTGTCCCTTAATACACAGGGTCACACTACCACCCTTTCTGCCAGGACACTCCGACCTTGTCTGTCTTCTCCTCATCTGTTACTTTTCTTAAAACTTAATGATCTTTGAGGCCTGTAGCTCTGCTGACCCCCTGCGTTGCCATTATCAAAGTTAACCCAAACTTCCCGAGAGGTACAAAAGTGCCAATAGGGACCCTTCCCTGCCCCATGTACAACCTCCCCTTTTTAGGGAACAAGGGTGGGGGAATGATTTCAGTGCCTAAAATAGGTGCATATGAAGTGCTCTAATCTAGAAAGCCTGTATAAGCTGAACCCTGAAGGAGGATGAACATTGCATCCACCTTCCTCTTCTGACGTGGTGCTGGTGACAGAGGTGGGAGATGTGCAGCGCACAGCCTAGCCCAAGCCGGATGCTGAAATTGGGCGACCTTCCACCAGCAGACCTGAAGGGGCTCAGAATAACCTGGCTTTAGTCTCTGCTTGGCGTGAGCAGCACCCTTTAGGCATCCAGAGCTTCCATTATTAGTTATTATTGTTTATTTACCTATTTATTGGGAAAACACTGAAGACAGATGGATAATGGAAAGGTTAAGCAGCAAATTGCTGTGCTTCTGCCTGGCCAGAGAGCATGGGGCAGAGCCTTCCTAACCTGTAATATAAATCCTAATGGGCAAGGAAAATTATTTTGCCTTCTACTAAAGGGCAATTTTCTGATCAGCTCTCATTTTGAAGCATGCAGAGAGAGAGAGAGCAAAAGGAGAGAAATATATAAATATATATATATAAAAAAAAAAGAAGAAAGGGAGGAAGAAAGAAAGAAACACTTACGCTTTAATGGAAGCTCATTTTTGTAAAGTACCCTAGTGGCCCCTGTGGGCCCAGAGAATTAAACGCTGTCATTCATAGCTTGAAAGCGGAGCCATCCAGTTTGCAGACACCTGTCATAATTAAACTAATGGCTCTGAAAATGTGCCTTGATATTAAATCTATCTTCCGCCGAGGAGCAGGGCTGATTAAAACCGCTGTTTGACAGTTAATGATGAACCTCTCGCTTGCTGAGCTCCGTAACTGGAACGGACCGGTTCACCCCTCCCTCCCCTCGTTGAGCCCTTTCCCGTATCCCGCCCCCCGCCTCCCACCCTGGACTGCCTGGCTTCGCCCCCGGTCCCGTCCTACAGGCGGTGGGAGACGGACAGTCCTGGGGCTCTCGCCAAGTTCCTGGGATGGCCGACGCTTGCCACAGCCTTGGGCTGTGGCTCCAGCGTGCAGTTAGTGGTAGGAGAGAAGGCATCCACGCAAGCACCCAGCTTGCAAAGGGTTGACTTGCCGTGGTACTTGTGGTACTGTAGAGCTACTGATGTTGGGGAAAATGTTCAATCACGTTTTTCTGCCCCGAAACTGTGTCCTGTCTGGGGCTGTGCATCTGGAGGAGCTCAGAGAGCATTGTTCTCAGTGCTGGAACTAGGTAGTTAGCATCAAAATGTGAATCTCTCTTGCTCCAGGGTTCATCAGCTGCTCCGGCTCAATCCCCTGAAGACGTCAGAACCAACTTCTTCTGACGTCACAGCTTGTTGCCAGGGCAATGGGTTTGCTGCTGCAAAACCAGAATTATCATTGAACAAAAAAAGAGTCCTTAAGGAACAAAATCAGTGTTTACATGGAAATGTGCCCAATAACTACTTGGTACTTCTAAATACAGGTCTCTAAATCGACTGGTCCAGCCGCACCTCTGAAACCCATCAACCCAGTGTCTCCCTCTTTCTTTTCCACTTGCCACTGACCTCATCAAGGACAAAAACTAGACAAGTCGTGAGGATTGAAGTCCCACTTGCCCCACAGGTGGTTGGTTTTGACACTCAAACCGCAGCAGTGATCTGAGTGTGGGATGCCCAGATAGGCACAGTAATCCTCAAGTGAATGCAGAGCTAATCAGACACAGCCCCAGTAATTAGTGTGACACAAACTCTGCGAAGTTCAGATAAGCATCAGCAGCTCCAAGTAGCATTTATTATTATTTGCTGGGTCTCTTAGTCTCTAGGTACTTTAATTCCCCAGCTCTGCAATGGAGATAATAAAGATTCCTTGTCTGCTTTGCTTTAATTGACGACGAGCTCCATGGGGCACGGGCTGTCTCCCTCTGAGGGCACCGCAGTGCCCAGCACCGAGACCTGTATTTGGGGCATCGGTGTATCGCCACTGCACAAATAACTAATCATATTCATGAGTGAGGATGCTGCTGAAACAGTGAGGGGGTCCTTTGATAAATATAGAGAGAGAAAAAGGTCCACTTGTTGGAGCTGCCTGATGACAGAAGCCTGCTCCCCACCCCGCCCCGCACTGACACCCAGCCAGGCTCCTATCTGACTATCATTAGCTTTCTTACCCAGCTCTAATGCCATCCGCTGCCACAACAGTAATTACCAGGAGATTAGGCAGCATTAAGCACTCTTTAATTTGACACATTGCAATGATCTCCATTCAGCCTTTCTGCTCGAATAACTCTCCATAAATATTTTGTGAGGCTACCAAAATAAACAGAGGCTCGGCTGTTTGCACAGCTGAGATCTCCGCAGCTTTTTGAGGAGGCAGGTAGTGAAGCCGAGGGTGGCACCAGGGGCAGGGATGGAAAGCGAGTGGTCAGCTGGGTATGCGAGAGCACCCGGGAGCGGGGAAGTACCTTTGTACAGGAAAAGTAAAAATAATGGCGATAATATATGTCTCGCACCGATGGCAATTTAATAGGAAACATTTTTTAAACAACAACCCAATAAAGAGAGATGGGTATTTATGTAAGAAGTGGCTGCATTAGAAGAAATAATAATTACACTGGAGTTGTGTTCTCTCTCTCTCTCTCTCTCTCTTTTTTTGGAGGGGGGGGGGTGTGCTATTAGCCTAGACATTATTCATTAAGTAATGCAATGGAAAACCACTGTTAATACAGCAATAAATCCCATGGGGCCCCATTGCTTCTGAGATAGGATCATTTGGTAATTACAGTGCATTAGAAGCTCAATATTCTTTCATTTTTTTTCCCCTCGGCTCCTCGCCTGGATGAGTGGTGGGCTATGAAGGCATGTGCCAGGAGGATTTACTGTAAACACACCGTGCGGTGCTCCCGCGCCCGGCGCTGGCACGGAGACGTGCGAGAGCGAAGCAGACGCAGCAGAGCGGCAGGGCGAGCTCGGGGGGTCCCTGCGCCTCCCGGGGTGCCAGCGCCGCTCTCCTGACCGGAGAAGCAGCCCGGGACAACGATGCTTTTAGGGTGGGCTCCACGGTTGTCTGCGGGAGATGGTGTGAATCCGGGCTCTCGAGCTTTCGTCCTACTTCGTGGGCAGCGTCTCCTCTTCCTGCGCAGGTGGCGGAGGACCAAGGGCTTGCAGGCACTTGGGAGTGAAGGAGAGGTGGCTTGGCCGGAGCGCGGATGAGCCAGGGACAGAGAAGGAGAGAGTTCTTGGTGGGTTAGTGACAAGTTCTCAACAAAAATAATAGCTGCTTTCAGGAACGTATTGCAGAGGCCCAGGAACAGAGCCAGGAAGGGATTGCCCATCGCTCACCCGAGCCGTGGAGCCCCTGCTCACCAAAGCACTGAGCTCGGGGCCCGGGGAGCAGCTGTGTGCTTGCCGTGGGGTAACGCTGCCACCATGCAAAGGAAACTCCCCTTCCTCCGCCAGGCAGCTGCTCTTAAACAATAGGCAAATCTATTGGCTGCCTTAACAGATGCATCTTCCCTGCGTGCTAAGTAAACTGTCTCCATTTACGGTGTCAATACTGGCTCAGTGTCGTCCCCGGTCCTGAAGCAGCCCTCGCCGGCTCGTGGCCTGCTGCCGCCTTGGCTCTCCTGCGTGGGGAGAGCTGTCAATAGACCTGTCAATAAGATACTGGGGACTATTGATCGGCATAGGCATTTAGGGGTCACTGGTCGATAGGAACTCTCATCAAGAGATGTAGGAAATGAGCGCTTTCAAATACAGGCAGCAAAGTGAGACTCCCCAAGGGGGAATGATACAACTCAATTTTCCCTATCCTGTTGCTTTGTCAATTTGCCCAAGTCTGGAGAAGGTGGTGGCTGCAGGAGCCAGGAGAGAGGGGGAGGAGGGGGAACAACACATCCGAGTGTTTGACTGAAAACATCTCGGAGGCTGAAAAACAGCTAGCCACAACCCAACCGCAGGTTACCGCCGGGCTCGGCACTGGGGAAGGGCAGGGAGACGAGCAGGTTGGCATGAGCAGCTCTGCCCGGGTGCCCAGCCAGCTCGGCTCGGGGTGCACAGCCAGATCCGGGTGCCCAGCCGGCTCGGCTCGGGGTGCGAGGCTGAATCCGGGTGCCCAGCCAGCTCGGCTCGGGGTGCACAGCCAGATCCGGGTGCCCAGCCGGCTCGGCTCAGGGTGCACGGCCAGATCCGGGTGCCTAGCCAGCTCAGCTCGGGGTGCACGGCCGGATCCAGGTGCCCAGCTAGCTCAGCTTGGGGTGCGAGGCGGATCCGGGTGCCCAGCTGGCTCGGCTCGGGGTGCATGGCCAGATCCGGGTGCCCAGCCGGCTCAGCTCGGGGTGCATGGCAGGATCCGGGTGCCCAGACGGCTCAGCTCGGGGTGCGAGGTGGATCCATGCTGTGCAGAATGCAGTTTCTGTACAGCCTGCATTGGTTAAGGTTGTACCGTGGCTGAGTGGGCTGCAAGGGCTGAACAGCCCACGTACTGCTTGGCACCGAGTCCAGCATGAAAGCGTGGCATGGCGCAAATATGCACGTATGCTGTATGCACTTATTCAAAATAGTTAAGCTGATGGTGAGGACACTGAGAATCCCAGGGTTGCTTTGGGCCCTTGAGCAGTTAAAGTCTCTTTGCTGACCGCCCCCATCCCCCCCACCCCCCAGCCTTCCTCATGTTTCTCCTGCTCCCTCTCACTTTGGCTCAAACCGACCCGCTAGCAGCCCTTGATGGACGATGCTGGAACGTCTGAATCTTAATCATGGTCTGTGCTGCAGTTACTCGGTTTCTGAGGCTACAGTCAGACAGCTGCTGACAGCAGGAGCCAGGCAGAGCTGGGAGCAGTGGGTAGCAGAAGCTTGTAAGAGTCTTTCTGTGCTCCGAGGTCTTTAATTCTGATTTTGTTCATGATTTCTTGCAAAGTTTTATTTTGAAGCAGAAGACAAGCCCGTGCATGTTTCCCCATCCTGGAAGCGGTAGCGTAGAGACCCACCCCGCAGACCGCGTGGAGGCTCTTGCTAGACTCGTCGTTTGCTTTACTCAGAGACCTTTTTATCCACGGGATTTGGTGCAGTTTAGTCAGGCCATGGGCAGCCACTGCAGCCTTGCCAGGCAAGGCTGAGTCACACGGGGACTTGCCCCTGGGAGCCTGCCATCCTGCCTGCACGGCGAGGCTTTGCCTGGCTGCTGGGGATTGCACCAGGGCAGCTGCTCTGACTGCAGTCTGCTGACACCGAGCCCTGTCCCTGGGGCTCTCACAGGCCTGCAATATCTTGTTCGCAACCTGGGCACTTGCGGGGAGCAGGCAGAAATCACAGCATGGAAGAGGACAGCTCTGATGGGCTTGTCGTTTGGAACGGGGCAGAGTGGGGTTTTCTCTGCTTTCATTTTCTGCACTGGTTTTTTGCCTCCTTGTGAGGCAGGTCCAGAGTAGGAAACAGAGGGTTTCCTCCGTGGAAGCAGTGACAGCAGATTAAAGTAGAAAGGGAGGTAAAACCTCAGCTGGGAGATGAGCCTCACGCAGCTGGGCTCTTGGGTGCCTGGTGTGGAAGGGGCAGCGGTATGACCAGAAATCTAACCCCGGTTGGATGCAGCGTAGGGGAGTCCCTTAAGCCCCGTGCCTTGCGTCGGGGTGACACTGTGCCACCATGACGCAGAAGTATTCGTGTTCTCCTTCTTGCATGACGTATCCTCGCTGGATTCCAGCTTCCAGCACACAAACACGGGATGTGCTGGGGGGAAGCTGTAGCTGCTCGGCATTACTCCCAATAGCTCAGTGCTCTGAGTTTTTCCTTAGGTGCCACTGGATTGCATGCATCGCAAAACATCTCCCCTGTACCTTGCCACCTGGCAGTATTTTTCATCTTGTGGTATTGTTTTCCCCTTTCCCAGCTCCACATACCTCTCCGACTTGCTTGATTGTGATACTTTTTCAGGGTTTGGGTTTGTTTTTCTTTTTTTCCTGTTCTCAATTGCTCAGGGCCAGTGCTTGAAATTAAACTGTCTCTCTGTGATGCAAATCAGATAAGAGAAACCAAATGAGCCCCATGTGTTCATCTGCAGAATCCTATTCTGCTAAAACTCGTTCTGTTTCATTCTGATCTTAGACAGATGTAAATCAAGAGGAACTTATTTTAAACCAATGTCAGCAGGAAAAAGCTCAGCAGAAATAACAAAAACACCATGCCTTGTGTGTTTATCACTCTGCAAGGTAAGATAAACTTTTAGCCCGCTTGTGATTCATGCTCTCGAGTTCCCCTGGAGGGTTTTTCCAGCACTGTGCAGGCTGTAGTGCATGGTGTGTGCTGCTGGGTGGTGTAATGCAGGCGTGGAGGAAAAGGATGCGAGGGAAATTTAAGAAAAGGGATATACAAAGCGTAAGGAAAACCAAAAAAGGCAACTTTGGGGGGATTACGAAAGTATGGCTGAGAGCTCAGCGAATACCCTTCACCCAAGGCAGCCTGAGAGGCCACTTGCCACCGCTGCTCAGCACGGCGCAGGTGAGTTACTGGGTCCCAAAGACAGGGCCCAGACAGGCCTGGGGTGACTTCCCGCTGGAAATGTTGGGCTGGCCTAGTTTAGGAAGACCAGCTCAGACAGAGGGTAACTCTGAAAAGGGAAATTAGGGAGTAGAGCAACATTATGAGATTACAGCAGATTATGGAGCAACACAAATAAAAACTGCAGCAAGAATCAAGCCATCTCCTGCATGGCGAGCTCCCCGTCCTGCCCCGCGGGCAGCAGAGGGGCCCGGAGGACACGAGCACGTTGGTGGCACGGGGATGCGGTCACGGCAGAGCTTCCGCAGCACAAGTGGCACCAACACAAAAGAGAAGGAAAAAAAACTTGCAAGTAAATAAAAAGAAGCCCATTTGCAAATATTGTAAGGAATGCATGTTCTCATACGTGCTGCTATTAAGTCCGTTCGTATCATATCAGCAAACATCATGTCAGCTTGAAGAGGTTCCTACTTATTTCTTTTTCCCCGTGAAATGTTTTTCAATGCCTGAGCGAATCAAAATGAATGTAAATGAGGTTTATTAAGTCAACCCCACACGGTGCTGTATTGTCAGCGTTTGTAGGCTGTGACAGGTTAGTTATTGCAGTTTGAAGGGAATGTCACCAGCACAGCAGTCTTCAGAAGTAACTTTTTAAAAGAATAATAATAATAATAACAACAATAAAAACAACATCTCAGGACTATCTGTGATTTCTTGAGAAGTCATTTCGCAGAAAGGTGGTGTGTCTAGAGGGCATTTCCAGGCAGCCTCCGGAGTTTGCAAAGGCAACGTGCTTTGTCTGCAGTCGTGTGTGTGTGTGCACAGTCCGTGTTGGGGCCAGATAGTGCTTCGTGTACACTACCAATCACCATGACATCTGGAAGATATCCGTTTGTAAATATAACCCCGTTGAGCTGTCTCACGAGCCTTGCTGGTCTTCAGCGAGCCAGTCTCATTATTTTTAGTAAATTACTTCGGCCTTGGCTATGCTACAAAAAACAGCTAGTAAGGGTAGCATTAATTTAGTTATTTATTTAGATTTAAAATAACAGAGACACCCATCCAAGGCTCTAGATGCCTTAACATTGTAAATTGTACAATAAATTCCATTCAATTACAAACTCTGCTTCATTAATATCCTCATTTCCATAGGCACTGAGCCAGCAAGCCACCACCCTGCTGTCATCTAGAAAGCTCACTCTCCAGCCTTTCTAAACACTCCCTCCAGTCCCTTGCAGCATATTTGACAAGCCATCAAATCCAGGTTATTTCTGACCAAGTGAGAAATAGACTTCAAGGAGCATGGAGGCCTCAAGGGAAACGTCGAGGGACCTGCTCATGGGATCCCACCTGTGTGATCTTTCCAAGCATGGCTGGCCACGGTGGGATGGCATGGGGAGAGGGGCGCCCACAGGAAGGCTGCTCCCGAGTCATTGCGTGGGGTCCTTTGGTGGGACCTGGGATCTCTGGATTCTCTACTGCTGCTCTCGTCTCGTGAAGTCCTCATAACGTGGGCTGGAGGACTTCAGTCATCTCGACTTCTAAAAACCTGAAAACGGCCTTCTTTAGAAACATACACTTTTTTTGCCATCTGCAGCTAAGTTTGCAGGCAGTCGGAGGTGCTTGCTGGGTAAACTATTCCTTACGCCGCTCCCCTTGTCCCCTGTAAACCAGATTCTCCGTAGTTAGTCTCCTCCAGCTGATTCTGCAGGAAGATCCTTTCCCTTGGATCAGCAAGGGATGTTTTAGCCCGCTTTTGAAACAAGTAGGTGAAACCTGTGAGTCAGTATGGATGTGTGCAATCATACTCATTCGTTACCTGTCTCCACTAACTGAAAAACAGTGGTGAAAATTAAGACAGCTTTGTTCTCGGAGCCAGCAGACAGACTCCAACACTCCCCTGTATGAGTTTCCAGCAGCACTGGCCTAAAATTGATCTAACGAAACACCCACGACACTTAATATACTTTGGCTAGGTTAGTGTTAGATCAGAAATGTTCCGAGGATGTCACATAAGCTAGACAAAATTATTTGTTCCCTAAAGGTATCGATCTGTGCAAGGTGCCTTGCAGTCCATCTGCAGAGAAAGGAGTTGCAGCCTGACAGAAACCTGCTCCGGTTTTGCATATTTATTCCTCCTTTAAATCATTTCCAAACCACTAAACCATTTTACAAGGACGAAGGAAAACATCAATTACAATTATAGTGAAAAACTCTTTCAAGGCAGAGCCTGGTAGACAGAAAATGTAGCCATCCATTTGCAGTTTTTCACCAGGTACTCTGTAATATTATGGTCTGTTTCCTCCCCACCCATCATCCCTTCCCCAGTCCAGCCGTGTCTCCAAGATCTTGGTGTTTCCTGGCAGCAGATGGAGTGAAGGAGGCTGAAGCCTCCTACCCGGTCTCGAATGCTCACCAGCGACGCTTCGGTGCTCGCAGCCCCACCTCACCCAGCGTGAGCCAAGGCCGGCCCTTGGGTGCTCCTGGTCTCCGCAGTGAACTCAGCGAGCGTACAGCGTCCGTAGCACCTCACAGAAGAGCTTCTTCCTGGGAGAATCCCAGCTCCCTCTTGCTGATGCAAGCGACATGGGTAGCACCGAGATTTCCCAGCTTTTGAGGACTTACTCCAACCCCTGTTGCTCAGTTCCAGCACTCGTGTTTCCTGCTGGGCAGGGGGCGAGGGAGAAGGCTGCTGATCCGAAGCCCTGAGCCAGCGGCTGCTCTCCTCAGCGTCCGGTCCGGCTCGGCGCTGGGCCTCGGCTGGTTGCTGATGTTCGTTCACAGGGGCTGCAGGGCTCCACTGCCGAAGAGCAGCGGTATTTGGTACCATCAGCTGGGGTCAAACCAGAACAGAAAGCAGACTTTCTTTTCTGGAAAATTCGTGAAATGGTTTGCACACAGATATGTGTACCCGTCCCCCTGCCTGTCTGTCCTGTATTACTCAGAAAGAAAAATCCAAAATGTTTCTTTTTTTTTCCCCAGATTAAAATGGACAGCAGCTAGAACTTGTATAAAATATAATGAAATCAATAATTTAACATAGCCTAAAAATTGGAATTAAATGAAGGAAAATGACTCAAAGTAGAAAGTTTTATCATACCTATATGAAATATTTTATCACTCTGCAAGATTAAATTAAAAAAAAATCAGATGGTGCTACTTCCAGCTCTCTTCCCCTCCCTCCCCCCCCAAAAAATGTCTGAAATAACCATCCTCCAGCCCTGTTCAGGCTGGAGGTTAGGCAGCAGGTTTTGCTGCTTAACAGGCATTTGTGAATTGTCTCTGCTTCCAGCATCTCCCTGAGATACAAGGCAAGGGCGCTGGAAGTGCTGGATTTGGGAGACGGGCGTCCAAAGGCAAGCATCTGTCTCAGCCTTTCGGGGAAGGACGGGGAAGGTGGTTAGAGTTCGGGTTGCGCCACTTTTGGACGTGACCCACTTTCCGTGCATGGCTCCGCGGCGGGCTGGACCTGGCGTTGGCGGTTGGCGAGCGGAGCCAGCACTTGCTACGTACATCCACCGTGGCACGCAGTGGGCTGCAGTCCTGATAGAGCAAATTAAATTAGCTACTAATTGGTTAATTGGTGAGGGGTTCTGTAAAGCAGCTAGGAGCAAATTAAGCAGGAATGAGAGAAGTGCACATTTGTGAGCTGTGATTGCTCTCTCTGAGGGCTGCCAGTCAGTAACGTCATGGGCTGGAAAGCAAATGGGAGGAGAATGGCTATTACCGATGCCGAGGGCTCTTCCCGCGAGCCCGTGGCATTATCCTCCAAGCTGGACCGAGGGAGCCTTGACTCCTGATGAACTGCTTGAGACTGTATGGGTACCCAAGGGGGTCCTGAGCATGCTGGAAAATCTCTTTGCTTCGATGGCAAGCTGGATTGTAGTGATTAATCTAGGTCTAGTAAGGACAGCCCGGCAGGCACAAGCATGTGAGAGCATGTGCCCGCACGTAGGAGTGTATGACCCGCCACACGTCCTCCCACGCGCGTGTACGTACATGTTGTGCCTCTCTGTGGATCTTGGGGAGCCCTTGTACGAATGAGACTGCACCGAGGCTGCAAATGCACGGGGGGTTGTGTTCGGAAGCGCTCATGTCCTTGGGCAGCCCTGGTGCAACGCAGGCTGAGTGGAGCCGTGTCCTGCCCGTTCGGCAGCCGCCTTAGCACGGGGGCTGCGAGCAGGGCAGACGGGTGACCGGAGTGGGGCCTCCCCAGTCGCCCACCTCCTTCCCCAAGCGTGCTCGCACTTGCTCAAGCTTGGTAGCATCCCCAGATGGTGCCCCCAGATGGAGCTCTAGTCAGCGAGCTTCTGCCTCCAAAAGATGAAGAATTACTGTTCATCTTCCTTGTCAAAAACAGAACGGGGAGGGGGGAGGAAAAGCCTTTCAGAAGTAAATAGGGGGACGTCTACCTGCAACGAAACGCACCCCTGCCCTTTTCAAGCAGAATTGCCCAGGCCGTGGGCAAGGCCAGCAGAGCAGCCCCAGGTGCCTGAGGGCAAAGGTGGATTTGGATTTTCCAGCCTTGTGCATTCGCCTTTAAATTCCAGCCAGATGCCACATTAACTTGCGTGACTTCTTGTCTGTAACAGCACATAATCCAACACGAATGATGTAACTCAATGCGATGCCAAAATTTATAGGAAAAGACACTGCTTTCTGAGGTCAGGCTGGTATCTGATTTAAGCTGGCAGCGGGAGCATCAGTGTTTCTGCAAACCTATACTGTGGCTCTCCAGCAAATCACATTACTCTGAAAGACTTTGGCGGGTCCCTAATCTAGACAGCTCTTCAAAACTGGGGACATCAATTAGGCTGGAGTGCATCAAACCCACGCAGGGCTTTTTGGGATCCGACTGAGACAAACTCCTAAAAGCACTTTCAATAAGAGATTTTTTTGGGTGGTGTTTTTTCAGTTTGGTGGTTTGTTGTTTTTTTTTTTTCCCTTTTAAATGAGCAGAAGGATTCTAGATAAACTCGATAAGGGCTGGAATCAAAACAGGATCCTAGAGCCAAAACTGGAGTGACAGCTATTCCGGGTAGTGAAAACGATGACAGATTCTGAGCAGACAGAAGCGAACATGATAAAACAAGCAGGGCTATTATCCTTCCATTTGCATTGCCATAGCACATACAGGTCCTGTCTCAGGCGAGGGCTGCGGCTGTGCCAGGCACTGGAAATCCACGCCAAGGGCCGGTCCTGGAGGGAGCGTGGAGCTCAGCCTCTCACTAGACAAGCGAGCTGCAGGGCTGGGGAAAGGCAGGATTACCCGCTACCCCACTGGAAGTCTTAGAGTCAGTCCAAGTTCTGCACCAGATTGTTTTTTCTGGTACAAAATGACTCCTGAGATGACATGGGGAAAGTAGTCATGCCGAAAAAAGTCTAGTTTGGGAGGAAAAGATCAAAAGTCCCTAACGAGAGAGAAAGATTTCCTGACCAGCCTGTGGGGAAACTGAGGCACTGAAGAGTAAAAGCCATGTGCTCAAAGCTGAACGTGGCCTGGCCGTTGTGATTTACCTCCACCTAGCTGGGTCTCTGGCGTAGAGATATCACCTGTGGTTTTCCTGGGAGCTGAAAACTTTAAAACTCTGGTCGCAAGGTGCGTGCCCAAGGCAAGTAGCAACGCAGGGCAGCAACAGAATAGGGGAGTTTCAGTCCTCTAAATTTCCAAGACCTCGACTGGTGCCTAACTGGAACCCTTGATTCCACTAGAAGCTATCCAGGAGCTAACGGTAACAGGAGAGCCTTCAAGAAAGGAGATGGGGCTCGAGTTCAGCAAAGCCTTTAGGTTGGCATTTAGGCATGACTTAGGGCGACATGATCAGAAGTCAAAAATTGCTCTCTGGAAGGAAAGCAAGGCTGGCTCTGTAAGTGCTGCGGTTTGAGCTTCAGTCAGTCCCTGAAATCGGTGGCGGAGGCTCTCAGTCCGGCACACCTATAGCTCTTGAAGCCATTTGCAAAATGTTACCTTTTAAATAAGTGCTTATTTTTAGGCAGTGGTTAAAGTCTCACCAAAGAGTTTAAAATAATAATTTATAGCAATAATATGCTAGGACATGAAATAAAGCTGCTGATGGTAACATAAATAATGTATAGAATAATAAAAACTGCTGCTGTTGTTGAAATCATGTGGTCAGCTCGCAGCGTGCAGCATGCCACAGTCGGAGAGCTGATGGCTTTCGGCATGGCAGGGGGAGGCAGGAAGGAGTGAGAAGCCTCGTGAAGGTTTTCCAATCACTCCAGCCACCATCTCTAATTCTTTTCTTAAAGTATAAAATCATTCTTCCCCTGATCTCACTTGTGGTCAGAGCTCAGAACAGGCCCATCAGTCACCGCGGTGATTTGGTTCAGCAGGTGTTGGTTGTGCAATCGTTCATTTCGGGCTAATCTGCTAGCGGCTGTCAGGGGTTATGGAGTATTTATTGAGTTTGTGTCAGGTCCAGATGACCAATAGCCGGCAGCCGCTGGATACCCATTGACACTGATGATATTGCTGAATTAAACTAGGTGATGTATACAGAACTTGCTTAGAGCTAGTAATGAAGCTGGGAACCATTTGAAACACAATACAGAGGGCCCCAGTGCTCGGGGCTTTGCTCTCTACCTTTTAAATAAAAAATTATTATTATTTTCTTTTAACGCCAAAGGAGAAGCCATGAATCGAGCTCCCCTGAAATATTTAGAGAGAAAAATAGAGTAGCCCAATGGAAATGAAAATCATCTTTATATTCTGCAGATTTACTGCCTGCTAGTTGGCCAGTGACGGAGGAATTTCTCAGCTGCTTTTTAGAAAGGCATCATGGGGGAAGAGAAGTAGGGAGGATGATGAACTGGTTATTGATTACGCTTCAAGGACCTGATCCTTTAAAAGGCTTTGCTGAGCACCTTCAAATCTCATTGACTTCAGCTCAGCATGGGACGGGATCTGGATGTATTTGGGCTGTTCTGTCGCGCGCGATGCTCCGTGAAGTACGCTTTGCGGGGACTGCATCTCCCTGCACCCGTGAACTCCGCCGTCCTCCCTGGGAGGCAGAGCCCTCGGAGAGAAGCAGAGGCGTGAGGGAAAAGGCAGCTGTGCCCGGGGTCACAGCCCCTCTTCTGGCAGGGGTGGCATTGCTCCGCTCCGCAGCTTCTCGTAGAGGCTGGAAGGGGGAGGCTGCAGACGCCAGGGCAAAGCTGGGGTGCACTAACCCAGGGTGACGTGCCCTGGGCACCACCGGCTCCAGCAGCGCAGGGAGCCAGGACGGGCACGGGGCCGCTTCCAGGCAGCTCACGGGCAGAGGGAGCCTTGCGCCAAGTGCTCCGCGCGCCTCCAGGAGCTCGCTCTTAGCACCGGCTGGGAGGGGAAAGCTATTTTTGAAAGATTGGGGTTGGCCATCCAAGACAACAGCTCCTTCTAGCTGGAGGTAGAGGAGGAAGCAGAGGGCTGCGGTTCGGTCACTAGCTGACAGGGCTCCATCAGGAGCCAGGAGCGGGGCTTGCAGTGGCCGTGCCAGGCAGGCCTGAAGGTCCCGGCCACACTAGCAACGCCCGCGGCAGGCCTGGAGGATGTCCTGTCCCAACCGTGGACGCTGAACACCTCTGAGCAACCACAGCTTTCCCGGGAGGCTCCCCTTCTGCTGTGGGGATGGAGACAGGTTCCAGGTTGGTGATTAGACCACGTTGCTACTGAATTATTCTGCACAGAGCATCGGAGTTAATTTGGGGGACGATCAGCTTGTCTGAGGCTGTCACTGCTGCTGGCTGAAACCTGCAGTGCCGGAGAAAGAGCAATCAGAGCTGTGACCTTGGCAAGGACTGGGGTTAGATTACAGGCATGATTAAATGCCAAGGAGAAGGCTCTGAAGCTGCTATTTGAATACCTGTTTACATGTAGGATAATAGATGGCCACCCGCTGCCTGCAAGGCTGTAATTCACTCTGGGGATTCTGGGACTCGGATGACACCATAAACCATGCGAGGCAGAGTGCAGGATGCTTGCAAAGCAGCGCCGAGGCCCTGCGAGTGATTTACAACCACGGGCTCACTCTATGGCTATCTAATCTATTGTCTTTTTATTGCAGACACTGCACAGAGAAATTATTATTGTAAAAATTTGTTTAAAGATGCTCTGTAAACTCACTTTGATCTGACAATTTCACCTGAAAATCCTCCTGTTTCCGTGGCTGGAGGAGAGGATGTTTGGCATCTAAATTGTCTGTGGGTACAACTCCATCCAAGTCAGCAGTGTAACAGCAGGAGAGAGTTGTCACTTCAGGTTTTACTCCGGGGTGTATCTCAGGGTAGGAGGAAGCGGGGGACAGAGCTGAGCGACCCCTGCATGTGCAGCCTGTGTGCCCTGCGGAGCCCCAGGGATGCGGTTACCCTGTCAGACCCAGACTTGTGCCTAAGTCGAGCAAGCCAGCCCGTGGCACCCCCTGCCAGGCCAGCAAAGGGGCCCGGGCTCTCCCATGAGCGCTTGACCCTACCCAGGCGGGCTCTGAATCCCCCAGAAACCTTCCTGCCTGCTCAGACTGGCGGTGGTGCTGCCGATGGCGCCTGCTGGGCCAGTGGGTATAAATGAAGAGCATCGCGGTAGGGGAAGGTTTGGCAGGGATGGGGAGGAAGGCGTTTGGGAAGGAAGGAGGTGCGAGCTGAGCTGTAGAGCAGGTCACCTCTTTTTTCCTCTATCAAAAGAATAGGTGTTAATGACTTCTCTGAGCTTCTACTCCTGATGAATAATCTTTCTGCAATCTCTTCTGAAAAGCATGGTTTAGGATTAGGGCTGAAAGCTCAATTTGATTAAAAGAGAGTCAGGTGCAAATTAGGAGGCATTTGGTGCTTAGTCTTGCTGCTTTTTATAACAGGGCCCTAGATGAAAATATTTCAATTACTATTTACTCTTCTTTAGTGCCTTTCATCCCGGGACTGTCAGGAAGCCTCCCGGCGCAGCTCCCTGCTGCGTGAGCATCCCTTCAGGCGCAGGGCAGCTCGGAGCAGGGGAGGCACTATCAGCCGGGCTGCAAGAGTGGGGCTCAGGCAACTCGCATTCAATTACTTTGTGCTACAGACTCACTCTGTGACCTTGGACAGGGTGCTTAATCTCGGCTCGCAGTGGTAAACAGGAGATAATATTTCTCTATTTCCTGCAGTGCAATGTGAGAATAAATCAAGTGAAAACGGTAGGCTGTTCAGAGAGGTCTGGGAGCCAATGCCCTCCTGAGGGTTGTCTCCAGACCTGCTCTCATTGCACATCTCCTCCTCTACGCAGCCTGCTTTCATGCTCCATGCTGCTCATTGGCATCCAACTTTCCTCTGAAGATGCTATTGTGCTTTTGTCAAAGTCCTGACAATCTCAAACTGCTTTTTATGCAGGTTTCCCCAGGACTCTGCAGCAAATAATCAGTGGCGTTTCATACAAATGGTCAGCGCCTGTCTCCCACCTTACAATTTGCCGTCCATTGTTGCATGATTGGCATCCAGACCTGCAAACTCCTGATTACCTTAATGTTTTCCCCTTGCTGAAAACCATGAGGGTACTCCTTAGCTTGTGACTAATTGTCCAAAGCCGTCTGACACAGGGATAATCTATAAATGCTTGATCTATCCATGGTTGTGTGGCAAGCAAGGAAAAAAGCAGTTTAGGAAGATCAATCATCTAAAATCATCATGAAAGGCATTGGCACCCAGGTCCCTGCCCATCCTCGGCTGAGAAAATGATGGTTCTGAGAGATTAAGGCGTGAGAAGAGCTTTTCTGCGTCTCCATAGCTTTTTTGATCCTAAGATAGATTACCCAGAGAGCGCTAACTGCTCCCTGCTTGTGCTAAACAAAGATAATAGCATTTGGAGTCACCTCCACATAATGATGCAGCCACCAAATAAATTATCCTTTCTCCCTTCCCAGCACCAGAGCAAGGAAGGTGGCTTGGGCACCCTGATGGCTGAGAGGGGAGGGGGGAGGCTGTGACTTGTACCCTGCTCTCTTGGGACTGCCTTAAAAAAACCCTCAAGTTCCTAAACAGCTGAAAAAACATAAAATGCTCCATATACTCTCTATAAACAAGCAGTTAGAGAAATCCAGGCTGGAAAACACTTGGTGGAATAAGGTCAAGCTTCTCATATGAATCAAATTAGTGGCCGCTCAACTAGCACCACAGTACATTAGGCTGAAGGGACTGGGGAAATGCAGCTATTTTCAAGGTTATGCTTTTGTTTCCTCTGAGCTGCTCGCTGCCAGGGGACCTTGGCCACTGCGAGTCACTTTGCAGGGAATATTTTCTGTCCCCTTTCCAACATCTGCTCCGAAGGTGAGGGAGACAATCCCAGTTTGTTGTAAGAAACGGGAGATAGCGTTAGGCAGCAGCATCGGTTCGCCCGGGTACCCTTTCTGTTCATTGGTTTGGGAAGGCTCCTTGGAAATGGCAAGGAAACGGTGGGGGGACACTAAACCCTGAAGGAATTAGACAGGAACTGCAGGAGGAAATTACCTGGAGCGGCTGCCATTGTTCTGGGTTAAAAGCGTGGCATGGGAACCTCGCTGCAGGATGGGATGGTGGAGTCTGGGCAAACACGCTCACGTAGCCAAGCCCCGAGGGACTTGTCTGAGACTGGAGAGGCAATCTGGGCTGCCAGCAAGAACTGGGCTGCCAGCAAGAACTGGGCTGCAAGCACGCCCCAGGCATGGGGTGTGGGATCTGTCTGCCCACTGTGACACCCCTCGAAAGCGGCTTTGTATCCCACAAACCTCCCCCAGCCCGGCCGTGCTCTTTGAAGGAGGGGGCAGGCAGGGATCTGTTTAGCCATGCCCTGTGGTTGTGTTTCGGAGACGTCTCTTGCCGGGTATTAAACACAGCCAGGGTGCCTAACTGTCATCCTTCTCTGCCTGGTTTCAGGCAGGAGGGCCTGGTGCTCGCTTCTCGCAGTAAAAGCAAGATTGAGCGTTGCTCTGAATGCAGGGAGAGTTTCTTGAAACTGAAGCGTTCAATTTTACTCCAGTGAGCATCCAGTATAATCCATTGAAAGGGCACTGTCCTTCAGGCCTTTCAGCTGGGCTGACAGCTGCCCACTGATTAATTGACAGGTTAAAAAGATTGATTCCACATGTCAGAGCTGTAACCCTGCCAGAACAATACGGCTGTCAATTGGGCTGTAAAACAGACGCTTACATTAACAGCCCTGACAGCAGCAGCACATGAACACATGCACCTGCCTTTATGGAGAGCCTAAACACACAGCCGGGCAAAGATTAATCATCTTGAAAGCAATGTTGTAGGATCAAATAAATGTTTCTGCAGTGGAAAAGTGGTGCAGCACCGACTTGGCATGGAGTCCAGCTGCAGATGGTGCCCGGCGGGCAGCCGCGGAGGGCACGGGGACCTCAGGGGTGGGGTCTTGCAGTTGTCTTCAATGCTTGACTTATTATCTTGGCCACGGGTCCTCCCTTTCTCAACATACTCGAAGACTCGCACAGACACTGCAGAGGTACCCGCCGCACGCAGAGCACAGCTGTCTTCAGCGTTACCTGGCCTCCCCACGGACACGTGCAGACCCCTGCGGTGGCAGCACCCTGACCTCTCTGCCCCTCTGCCATGCTTTCGCTGCTCAGGTGCCTGCGCACCCCTGGGCGTATTTCGGCACAGGTAACCCAAAGCCCCACCGGCTCCCTGGGCCGCGGCGCTGCTCCCGGCTGGCCCAAGCAGATGGCACGGCTCAGGGCTGCGAGCGTGTTTCGGCGTCAGAACAAGCATCGCCCTGGATGGGAGCATGCTCCAGAGACTGGTGCGGGCACCAGAAAGCAAAACGCTGAAGTAAATCACTTCTTCCTCTCTCTCTTGCTTACTTTCCTTATCAGCAAAATGTAACTCATTAATATCTGTCATGCAGGGCTGTTTCCAAAGATCCCCAGCTGGAGCACACTTCAATAATCTAAAAGACTATTTATTTTTCTGACATCCTTTGAAGCTGGGCAAATTGCAGTGAGTTGGAGACATTCGCACTCGCTCAGGAGGTCTGGACTGGGGCTGGGCGAAGGCGAGAGCTGGTGCTGGTTCTCTGTCGGAGGGTGAATGACTCCAGCCCAGAGCATCTCGGGACGGAAAGTGTGCTGACACTGGTGTGCTCCCCACCCAGTATGCTGAGGAATGAAAAAACCCTCTGCAATCTGGAGAGATAAGGAGAGGTTGAGTCACAAGTGAGCTGGCTTTGCCAGAAGACGTTTCAAAGCTTTTATGGTGAGATTCAATACAGATATACAGAGATCAATTATCTTAAAAGCAGCAAGGAGGTTCAGCAAATATTTCCAGCTTTAAACAGGTTTATTTCCATCTGCACTTATCTGTGCTATTTAAACTCCATTGCTTGCAGTTAATCTTTTGTAATGCAGCATAAGAGGGCTTATTTACTTTCTAATGACATCAATTGGCCATAAATATTAGACATCTAAGGTTCGCTGAAGCTGTAGGGACAGTTTTCCATTCCTACTTGACATTTGACTATTTGCAGTGCTTCCTTTCTGTTTGTTCTTGTGTGACTCACTTATCGGCTGTCATAGGCCCGTGTTCGATTTATTTAAATTGAATGAATAAGTACATTAGGCAAAGCTGTCAGGAGAAGAGAGAATGGGAACTCACGGGGATGAGTGATAAGTCAACAAGCTGCAAGGGAGATTCTTAGCAGAGCTGCACAAATCAAAGTGCTAAATAGGAGGAACAAAGACAGCGCGGTGACACGATTCTGGTATGAGTGAAACTATAGATCTCAGGGTAAACAGGACCTACCGACCGTAATCTGTGGGACACAGTGAGACATTTGTTCTGCACGCCACATCCTCGGAGTAGGCATTGCCGTAAGCCGAAGCCTGGGAGCGCTTTAACAATACTAATAGTTCTAAGAGTTATTATAGGATCAAAGACTCCAGACTATTATCTGCCACTGAGGTGGGAGTTGTGCAAATACCCAGATATCTCTGTACTTGGGACATAGCTTTTCTTTTTAATTTTCTTCATTGCTTGGTACTTAGCTGGACTAATTAATTGTGGAAAGCTCATATCACGGCCCTACTGGAACTGTTTGCATTGAATATATTAGTGATGATCTGAGAGGGGGAAAGATACCTTGAGTTATTTTGTCATTTTTAGATTATGGAAGTAATTTGCTTTCTGTGAGAGTGACAAAGTCTAAAGACAGCTTTTTCAGGGGAGCCATTTTGACCAGCTGGTCACTAGTGCCGGAGCTGCAGCGAACGTGTCACGAAGGAAACTTCGAGGTGCATTGCGAGCATTGCACTTGTTCTGCTTCTTCCACCGTTGGGGACCGCGTCCCGTTTAATCACAGCACATTTTAAATTCCCGTGCTCCTTTTACCAAGCCTTTCGGTTGTGTTTTGTACAAAGTCAGAGGATCTAGGACACGCCAGCTTTGAGCTGGAGCCCCCCCGCTGCTCCAGATCCCTGGGAGATGCCAGCTGCCTGCGATGGGCCTGGGCACGCTAAGCCTGGGTAAGGGGCTGCACTGTTGGGGCTCACCCAACCTCAGCCTGGCCCAAGGCAGGTCCGGTCAGGCCTGAAGCCTGAGGCTTGTGCCAGGATGACCCAAACCCATGCGAACCCTCGGAGGGGCTGGGTGCCAGCCCTTTGCCAGGCTGTGCGGGTGGTGGGGCTGGTACGGCACCGATGGTTTGTCTCAGGGAAGGGCTTAGAGAGCCCCACGCCTGTTCTTGCTTCAGTGTTCCTCTCCTCCAACAGCATGCTTTTGTTTTTCACCTCCTAACCTTTGAATCCCCCAAAAGCCTTAATTGGCTGAACACAGTAAATCAGAGCTGACAGTAGTTGAATAGCAGCTGATTAAAATCATTTGTTTTCAAATTCAGCCAGCTGCAGACTCTTGCCTACATGACTTTTGTGGCATTCCCTGCATTGCTCTCCTTCTCTCTCCCTTTCTTTTAAAGGAATTGCATCACATTTTTCCAATTCTTCGAAAATGAGATCCTCTTCTCAGCCCTCTTCCCTTCCCCACAGAACACCAACCTTCATTTTACAAGCCCAGCCTTGTTTATCTCCACAGCCACTTGTGAGATTCCCACAAAGCAGTGGAGCGCTCTCCATTTTCGGTGCACAGGCCACATCTGGTTTGGTTTTGTTTGTGTTTGTTTTGCTTGTTTTTTCCCAAAAGAAAAGCAGGGAGGGAGGAAAAAGCATTTAAATTTGTAATTCCGCATAGCTTCCCTGCTAATCGCACCCCTGGCCAAACCAGGTCATGAAATAGTTAGAAAAGAGTTCAGAAATCATATTAAGGAAGCGATGACCAACTGTGAACAGGCAGGTACGTAAGAATTGAAATGTGTTACCTGTGTTTTGAGAGCCTGAGAGAGGCGGGCATTCTGTAATGGGTTCTGTACATCACACAGAGTCAGGCCTGTGCGGGGAAAGCATCAGGGTGCCAGGAGATAGCACAGAGGAGGAAAAGCTCAGGGCCTGACCCCGAGAGGCGATGGGTCTTTGAAGTGACATGGTGGGGGATGTCCGCTTGCCGGCAGCGTCCTGGGTGACGGGACGTGGTCGGTCCTTCCCCGGCACGGGGCGGGCGGTGTGGCTGCAATGTGCTCTTTCTGTATTAGGCCACAAGCCATCCCCTGAAAAATGCGTCCTGGCTGAGAGTGCCATTCCCCGATCTCAGGCATCTACAGCCATATGCATCAAATTAAAACCAAATGCAAAATATAAATCTCCTTGCCATTCCTCGGAAAGGTTTCACATGACAACCACATTCCTGTGACACTTTCCATCTTATGTTTTACCGCACAGACTAACAGCTGTTTCCAAAACAAACCCTGGTGATGAACAGACGAAATCTTGACTATTTGGACAAACTTGTTGTTATTGCACCGGGGTCGTGCGTGAGTGGACGGCCTGTGTCTGTTAGGCTTCCATTACGGCTGGCAGCGCACAGCGTGCATGCAAAGAGCTCACGTGCAGACCTGGGGCCTCACTAGGGCTGTGCCATCGTTCCTTTTTTCTTTTCTTTTTTTCCCCGCAGAAACGCGCTATGAAGCCAAGTCGCGTATGGTTTTAAAGAGGTAACTTGTCTTGCAGAATAAGCCTTATTCTACCTTAAACTTTGCCAAGCGGAGAGAGAAATCTGGGTCACTACTTAATTAAGACTTCTGAAGCTTCCTTATTACTATTGTCATTTTTGCTGTACTTGGAGTTGGCAAGCCCTCGGCAGCGGGACTTCTACAAGCACATACCGAAGGAGCGGCCCAGCCCTTGATGAGTTTACAATCCTAAGTAATCTAGCCCCATCTGAAATGGGAATGTATTCCGGTAAATCCCTTTTCAGTAAGCTTACACACCTTGGAGCCCTTGCGCACATATCCTGCTGCAGATATCGCGGCTCTTACAGCCCGTGTGTCTAGGAATTACCCCACACCTCGGCACCCGCGCTGACCCGGAGGAGGGTCTGCACACCAGTGCCCCTGGGTGCCAGCGCCCACCTTTCCCAATGCACAGACGAGCAGCACGGGTTCCGAAAGCGATTTCTTCTCTGGGAGGATGTTTACCTTCCACAGCCGCCTTTTCCTTACATTTAAACAGAAACGTTTCCTTTTCTAAACAGTTTACATTTCTGATTCCAGAGGTATCCAGCTTGCCAAAGCCACCAGTATTTGTCTCACTTTAAATGCATTTATATGCTAATGCAGACGGTCTCTCCTGCTTGCACACATACCACACACAGCTGTATAGAAATTATTCTTTTCTCGCTAGATTTACAAAATATGACCATCAAACATCCTTTGGATTTATCTCCGTTTGTCAAAATCTATAAACTACCGAGTGCCTGTGTGATACAGACGTTGCCGGTGATAAACCAGACACACACACCTCTGGATTATCTGTCCAGACTTGACAAATCGGTGCCACGTTTGGAGGAGGAGGAGAGGGGAGGAAGGAAATGTAATTTCAAGGATAGAGTTCTGTGTATGGCTGGGCAGCATTGCTCCCTTTTTTTATTGCCTTTGGGATCATCTTACAACGTTCTCCGTCCAAAGACTTCGGAGCACTTCACAGATATTACCTGATTACAATCTGCAGAGGTATGAAGTGCTTTTCCCAAGGTCAATCAGCCACTCATGGCAGAGTTTGTATAATCACCGCGATTTCCAGACTGCAGAGCCATTCAGTGGATAAAAGACTCATCTCCTTTTCCTGGGGGAAGCGAGATGATGCTCTCATTGCGTCTAGACCTTTTCTGCAGAGGGGAAGGGAAGCAGCAGCTGCTTCTCCTGCAGATGCTGGAGAGCTCTCAAGCTCCCTGGGAACCCTCCCAAAGCCCCGGGCACCGCTGGCGCGGCAGCGTGGGGATGCCTACCTACCCTCAGCACTGCCAACGGCGAGGGGATTTGGGCTGTTGGTTCAGGATTTTCATCTCACGTCTCTGTTGCCCATTTTGTCCTGTCTGTTCTCTTCCGCCCCTGTTCACGCCTTTTTCTGTGCCGCACAATTCCCATTTCCTCTCTGCGGTCAAGAGAGTTGGAAAACACCAGCAGCCCTGCGCTTTGTTAGACAGTGCTTACAAGCAATAATGAAACCTGATTAAAAGGATGTACCTGGAATGTTTTTCTGTTGAAAACTGATGATTCAATGGCATAAAAATGTTCCACGCTAGCCTGTAGGTTTTGTTTAACTTTTTCCTGAAAACTATGAAAATGTTTTGCTTTTTAAATCCCCAAATCTTTCATTTTGACTTCACCACTCTGTATTAAGGTCATATTGTAACTGATACACAAGAAAAGGATTAATTGTTTCGGTTACAGCGTAGTAACAGACACTGGCTTTCTGTCTAGATTTGGGACAATTATTCCTGTTTGAAACCTCAGAACTTCTCATACAATGGAAACTCCATTTTTCAGCCAGCTGTAATAGTAACACCGTTGCACCAATATTAATCTTGAAAGGAAGCTAGAAAAAAATCAAATCGCTTGCGCCCAAGATTTAAAGAACAATGTCATCCC
This sequence comes from Anhinga rufa, assembly GCA_013400875.1. NCBI lineage: Eukaryota > Metazoa > Chordata > Aves > Suliformes > Anhingidae > Anhinga > Anhinga rufa. The sequence continues at coordinate 28,184 of VZTV01001984.1, forward strand.
TAAACCACCTTTCTTCCTTTCAAGTTTTCAAGACTGAAAACCGACACTGGAAGGGAGAAAATTTAGCCTCATGGCAGACAAGTTGGACAACTTGCCAAATCATCCAGGGCCCAGTAAAGTTCAGCCTTATTCTTCTGGAAAATAATGATGGAAAATTCATTTAAGTATCGTGTACAGCTTTGCTGGGGTGGAGGAGGGAAGGGGCAAATTTAATTCAGACCCAGAACTCCCCTCAAACGGATGCTGAATGTAAACTTTAGCTGCATTTCTGTCAGACTTAATGGATTTCGCTTATGGGAACTATAATAAACAGCTCATTATGGAGTCAGCTGCGGGAGCATTTTGAGCCCAATAGGGTCATTTGTTTTCCAAGGCAGATTTAGTCTAAAGGGGGTGGACAGAATAATCCAGTGTTTGAAGTGTCTATATCAATACTTGAGGAACGGTGACAAAGTGGTACTTGGGGTCCCCAGCAAAGGCCACTGTTGGGCTAAGCATGGCGTGTTGCTCCAGAGACTAGCTGGGCTGCAGCTCCCGCTGGGTGGTGGGTCGCGGCTGGACACAGGGAAGCCAGTTCTCACAAAACAGATTTCAAGAAAACTGTTGTCACTAAAAATCCCAGCTCCCCGAGTCCTGCTATTGCATACAAATCTGACTTCTTTTCTCTGAGTATGAGGAAGTTTCCATCCTTCATGCTTGAAGGGAAATTATGAGTCCCAAACGCCAAAGAAAGCAACAGCACAAAGACACTTCTCTTTGTTTCCCATGGTTTTAAGCCACTGCCCACTCTGGGGAAGAGGGATGTCTCGCTGGGCAAAGGGAGCCAAATTTGCCAGCCTCGCTGGTTGTGCCCTCTCGCCTCCCCTCCCCGGCGCAGGGCTGCTGCCAGGATTCACAGGGAGGGAAGGTTTACTCCAAGTAAATCAGGGACAAAAAAGCAGGTAAGCACTATTGATACCTTTCTTATTGCTTGTGGATAAGCTGAGCCGTGAGAGCCCATGTGCCCTCCACCATCGTGGGGCAAAAGCTATTTTCCCCGTCCCGGGGGGAGCTGCAAGGCATGGCCAGCTGTGCCGGGGAGAGGAGAGCCACCACCGCAGACCTGCACTCTAATGAACTTCTTGAAAGACTGAATTTATAAGTCAATAAACATCTGCGGAGTAGAGGGCTTGGGATCCAAGTGCACCCTCTGGAGCAGATCTTCCCCTGCTCCACATCTGGCGGGGGGCTGGGAGGGGAGCAGGCATCTGCGGCCGAGGCAGCGGCTGGCTTTGTACCGCCATAAATCTCCTCCTCCCCCGCACCATTAATCTGAGCCATCCCCTCGCCGGGATGAAGCCAGAGGACAGTGGTTTCAAACAGTATGACTGTCAAATTGCTCAGCACGCAATAAATCACACACAGCATCTTCCCTTTCATGTCTGCTCCGGCTGCGGGACTTGCAGACACTTCTTAAACACTTCCATACCCACGGAGATGCTCTCTGCTTGCCCGCGCGCCCTGCCTGGGCCGCGCGCGGGGGAACTTTTTCCCTCTACAGAGCAGGAGGTAAATCATTCAGGGAGGGAGCAAGGGGCGATTGGCTTGTAAGCACAAAAAGGGGCTTGGAGAGGCATTTGCAAGTGCTCAGTTTCACTTGTCATTGGGTAATTTGTGCATGCGTACGTGCATGCGTGTAGCCTCTGGCGCTTCCATGCAGGCGCAAACTCACACGTTAATGTCTCGTGCTTGTGCATGTGGGCACGAGCGAGTACGCACATGCGCGTGCACTCACATGTCCGCACCTATTCTTGAAAGCGAAAAGCCTTTTTTTTGTCCCCCAAGGTAGGAAAAAAATGTGCTGCTTTGAGGAGCAGAGGTGTGGGTTATAGGGGATACCTAAGCCAAAGTGTGTGGTTGCTGGGCTGAAACAGAAAATACTCTGTTCTGTTGTCACCTTTGTTGATATTTTGGATCTGGAGAAACTGAGGGAAAACCCTACCCTCCATTTTAGTGAGAGAAGAGGCGATTCTTGTGTCAGGTCTGCTAGGTTTCACCCAGCAGCTTCTCTTATTTGCTGGTGGCCTCTGGCTCCTGCGGTAGATTTTTAGCCACATCTAGAGGTGGCAAAGGACACGTTGGTAGAGGTACAGAGGATTGTTTCTTCAGTTTTTCCTGTTAATAGTGCTAAGAAAAATAAAAATCCCTGGAAATTCAGCCTAGAAACCATACTGGTTAATACCCCTGCAATAAACCCAAGACTGCAACTTGTAAATGCCGTTGCAGTTGTTGTTATTGTTGTGAACACTTTGAAAGCCTCTGTTTTCCTTGCTGGAAAAATGATCTGCACTGTGTAATGACCCTTAAACTTACCGGTTCTAAGAGATGACAAAAGAATTGAGTGCTCAGGGAAAAATAATTAGCTGCAATAAGAATAGCCAGTCTTCGTTATAGATTAGTTTATTTTTGAGTTTTATTCCTGAAGATGCTATTGATGTTTGACCAGCGTTTTTGAGGTCAGCCTCATAATTTCTCATCCCTTAATTATTATACCATTTGTTAAACCAATGAGTGTTATTAATCAAACCTAACTAGGCAGTGGAATAGATACGGGTCGCAGTATTGTTACAGCCTTTCCGTAGGTGTGTCTGTGGCTGACCTGTGACCACGTGCTCCTGCGGTCTTTCATAAACATCTGAGAGAAGAAGTAAGCCAAACTCAGTAGAGCACCTCCTGCCCGTTTGGTGGGAGCAAACGCCCTGGATGTCCCTGGGATGCTGCTGGGGGCAGCGGGGACGCAGCATCCAGCCTTGGCTCTCCCAGGAGAAGGGGTAAACGGCATCTTCTCTGCTCCTGGCCCGCTGCCTGCGATGGTCCCGTGCTGACTGACTCACTAGGTCTGCGTCTGATTCTACATCAGTTTTACAGCAGTCATTCCTTTTGAGAAATACTTCAAGTAGCGATGCTTTGCTTTGCTGAGAGACTCAAAGCAATTTTAGATATTAATTAAGTCTCTCAGCTCCCTTCTAAAATGGCTGGTTACTATTTGTGTTAAACAGATAAAAACGAAGCAACGTTGACAAGAGCAGCGCGGTGAATTGGTGCTAGAGGCAGGAACAGAGCCGGGCTCCCGAGCTGGTAGCTTTGACCACGAGAGCCTCCTTTGACCACGAGAGCTTCCCATCTCCCGTGCTGGGAGTGACTCCCAGGGCATGGCGGCACCTTGGGGTGCCGTGGCCGGGCTCGATAAAGCCGCAGCTCCGTTCCCCTGGTTTCCAGCTCCATGATTTAGGAGCTTTATTCAGCTGAGATTTCTAAACTACTCGCGATCGCCCCACATTCCTGGCGAGGCAAGTGTTCATATACGTAGGTATATGAGTCGCGGCAGGACCTGGGCACATTAAGCACCTGCATCCAAGCAGCAGCAGGACCCGGGCGCTGGCTTGCAGAGGCTGCCTCGCTGCAGCTCACGGCTAGTCAGTGTGGGGCAGCCAGCGCTGGGCACCTCTGGAAAACCAGCTTCTAGGTGGGTGCTGCCACGGCTTGAGCCTGAGCCCGCTAGTGGCAGGACAAAGGAAGAAGCTGAGAGCGAAACGAATGCTGCCGAGTTCCCCTCTTGTACTCGGAAAGCAGTGGCGACGAGCAAGAGCGCCCAGCTGGCTGTGATGTGAGCTCCAGAGCCTGATGTTCGAGGGCTCTCTCGGGCGGAATATATTTACCTTCTTTGTAGCTGGCTGTAACTCACATCCCTGCAAAGCACTCTGCCAATACAGCATTTGCTGATGTATAGCTACAGCCATTTTCGCTGTTTCCCTTACTCTGTCTCCGTATAGAATAATATGCGATTAATTGATTTTCTGTCGCTCTTTTAGTACGGAAAATTAATTTTGGAGCAACCTTGTTTTCTCAGGGTATGAATTCTCTACATGCAGAGTAATTCCACTCCTACATTATTCATGAGAGAAAATAGTGATGGAGTGTGTAACTGAGGCAGCCCCAAGGCCACAAACTGATAGTCTGCGTTACTGATACAACAATATTCCACTGATGCTTCTAAATAATTCACGGCTACAACTCAATATGGCACCAGGCACGCGGCTCGGGATGTGACTGGTGCGGAGGAGGGGAGAGGCACCTTGGCAGGACGCTCGGCTTCCCAGCCAGAGCGCAGGACGGGGGCCGCCGGCGAGAGCCCGGTGCCACCAGGCAGCCGGAGCATCGCCCGTGCCTGGCTGGTCCCCAGGGGCATGGGCCACCACCCAGAGAACGTCCGGCTGGAGCTCCTGCCGGCATCAGTGGGACTTCCAGGGACCTGTAATCACAGCAGAACAAAGCTGCTGGTGGGAGCGCAGGGGGACGCCTGGAGGGCCCAGCCCCAGCAGCGCCGGGAGGCGCAGGCACGGCGCGCAGGGCTGGGAGACTCGGCCGGCGGGGGATAGGTACCAGCAGCCCTCTTTTCTGTAGCTGGGGAGATGTCTCCTGCTCTGACTCGAGGGCATCCCCGCGGCCATAGCATTGCTGCTGCAGCCGCGCGGGGCTGGTGGGCGCCAGCCCCGAGGGAGCCGGCAGAGCTCTGCTTTTCGGTGATGTGCTCGGGGCGCTCCCTGGGCCATGCTCATCAACTTATGGAAGCACCTGCTTCGGGGTGTTACAGCAGGCACATTAAATAGCAAGTGGGGGCAGGAGTGGCACGTCCCTGTGAAGGAATGGTCGAGCAAGGTTGTCTCGCAGGAGCAGGATCTACCAGGGAAGCCTGAAGTCTCCAGGGGTCCGTTGAGAGCTTCTTCATGTGAATTATTTAAAACTACGTGGTGCAAAACACAGGCCATGCACGGGAAGTCGATTTTTGTGACAGTTTGAGGATTGCACCCCTAGTTTCCAGGAGTCCCCCGCTCCGCGCTCCTCCGCAGCTCGTGACTGGGACCCTCGGCAGCACCCAGCACCAGCTCCATGCGTCGGGCCGATTGTGGCTGCTTCTGGTGAAGCTGGAGGCGTGGAAGGGGACAGGACAAAAGCGGGCAGCTGGTGGCAGCCAGCCAGGGCCACGTCCCGCCGCCCTCCTCCCTTCCTCAGCCGAGGGGCAGCTCCCTCGCCCCCCTGCCTACCCTGCCGGGTAGCCCCAGCTCACAGACTGGAATTCCATCCTGTGCAAGGCAAGAGGGAGATGCTGCTCCGGGGGGAGGCCCTGGAGCCACGGCAGCCTTGCCGTGTGCCACGACGGCAGCCTTTCCGTGCGGATGAAAGGGTTAATGGTGGCCGAGGGGTTGTGCGGGGCAGACGCTGAGCACCATCGCCCTTAGTAGCTTCTCTGGAGCTGATGCTTGAGCCTCCCCCTGGGTGGCAAAGCCGTGTGTGAGCTGGCTTCAGGGCACCGTCCTGGGCTGCGGAGAGGGTTAACGGCCTGGAGAGCACTTCTCCTGCGAGTGGAAAATGGCAGGGGCCTTCCCTTCCCTCCTTCCCTGCCTCTGGCAGCCGCTCCGCCGAGCGGGTCCAGATGACGATGGAGTGAGGGAGAGCCTTGTCCTGGCACGGGGCTCCTTTTAGATTAATGACTTGCGATGAGATGCCTAAGTCACATATTGGGATTTTTCAACATTGAACTGTACCTGGCACCCTGCAGCCATTTATCACAGGGCTGCAGATGGAAGGCAGCAGCAGCAGGACTTGTGGAGGGCCAAGAAACACAGCTTCCCAGCCAGCCTGCTGGTGGGTTGGGGGGGACTTTTCTGGTGTGTGTGCTTGTGTGGGTTTTTTTAAATCTAAAATGATAAATCTGATTTCTTCAGGATATTGGAACAGCTGCAGCTGACCTGGCTATTTATCTGACAGATCTTCAGGGTGTACGATAACAGCTCTTAGAGGATGGATGTGGTGTTATAAGCTGTCCAGGCACAGAACATGATTAATGGGATTCACAGAGATAAACAGATGCGGGGGGAGAGCTCATGATCTAAGAAAATCCTGTCCCTGGACTGGGAAACTATTGGTGAGCTGGAACAGGACCAGGAGCTGAAGCTGTCCTGGAGATTGATGCTCTGTGGGTGCCAAAGCCACCCACCTTGGCCTCCCCACCCGCTCCCACCCCACGGTCGGCCGGGGCCCCGGCGCGCTGGCGCGGCTGTCATGGCTTGCACCGCGCGGTGCCGAGGACGCTCATACCTGATCGTGCAGCTGCTCTGCGCGGCGTGACATGGAGGCGACTGTCCTGCATCGCCTCGCAGCCACTGCACTCGGACGCTCCCGGGCTGCTGCTCTGCGTCCCCGGCCCACTGGTTTGCTCGGGTAGGACAGGCGTGCTGGTACCTAACCCTTTGCAGAAATGCAGCACCCCGGTGCTCCTGCTTGGGCCCCCACAGTCCATGCTGTCCCCCTCCCCACAGCTCCCAAGCACCTTGAAGTCACTTTTCTCCAGAGCTCCCCACGTGAGCACTCCTCAGCTTGCAGCCCGCCTCTTCAGGGAAAACCGAGTTTGGTGAAAGTTGAAAAGATCAACCTCTTATATTAGCGGGCACGGAAACACGCAGGGAATTTACGCATCCAGCTAAGATGACATTCATTTCCTTGTCTGTAATTTTCTGATGGGGGCTTAAAAGCCTTCTCTCCCCCCAGGCTCTTTCTTCTGGCTGTCCCTGCAGACCTGCGGTTGGGTCCCTGGTCCTCGCTTGTCCCCGGGGCCGTTTCAGAGGGGTGCAGCTGGGAACCAGGAGCAGAGACCTGCTTCCTTCGGGACACCAAAGGGGACTCGTCGAATAGTTCTGATGGGGAACGCCACGTAAAAGGGGGGGAGCGAAAGGCATCAAAATAGTGTTAGTGCAGAAATTCTCACTGAAAGGGATGGCTCAAATAAACACTGAGATTAATTAATCACTAATGGCATGGACTAAAGGTGACCCTTCAGCATTTACAGACTGAAGACAGCAGGGTCAGGATTGAAGAGCATTAATCTTACATTAGCAGAACTCCTTCCTTGCCAGAAGGGAGGGAGAAATCCCTTTGGTTCATGCAGAGGAAGCTGAAGCTTATTGCTTCCTGCCAGGTCCATGGCTGCATTTTTATGAAACACCTGCAATGAAAAAAAGAACATAAACCTGAGAAAATTAAACAGCCGTCCCAGAGGAGGGCTGCAGCCCTGCGCCCCGGCACAGCTCTTGTGCTGCTCCCCGCAGCCGGCAGCCCGCAGGTCAGGGGCCGACGGCCATGCTCCGTGCAGCAGAGCCCAACAAGCTTTTGTCGTTGGTTATTAATAACGCTGGATCAATTACAGCGAGCAACTGGGAAAACGGATTTTGAAATCCTTCCTCTTTACTGCTGAAGTTCGTGTGTGTGTGCATGTGTAATGTTAGCAATACAAGCCACCAGAGATGAGCTATAAAAGGTGCTTTCTTTTGCCTCCAAATTTTGCTCTGTGGTTGCTCTGTAGCATGCACCAGATGCAGCAGCAACAGCACAAGGCCTATAACCTCTTTCCAAATGGTAATAAATCCCACAAGACCCTAACACACTTGTAATTTACAACTCTGCTAAAATGAACATTATTTCAAGCTAAGCGTATTCTCCGAGGTGCAGGAGGAATGTGGCAGCTTTCCTGCTGACAGCGGAGTTTCTTTTTTAAATGTCATGCATTCACTTTCATTACTTCCAAATAATTGCCCAAAAGATCAGCAGACGGACGAACGAGAGCATTTTATACCGCTGTTAGTCGATTCCATCGCCATAAAAAGCAGCTGCAGGGACCTGCTCTTGGTCGTGGCAAGAAACCGCTGTCCATTCAGTTCCTAAAGCCCACCTAAAGCCCTGCTCTTCTGTGGGCAGAGAAAGACCCGTGAAATCAGTGCGGCTGGGGCAAGCTCTACCTGCCCCGGAGTGCCAGGCAGGCAGTGTTATGCCTAAGAAGGTCATCTTCGGTCGTTTGAGGTTTTTGCAATGAAATGAAACACTCTTCTTGCCATTTGGGGGGTGTTTGCTGGATTGTCGGGGATTTTTTGTGAACCACCTAGGCAGTGAGGGCTTGCGGCTTAAACTTTGAAAATAAAACAGTCGTTGTAGCAGGGGGCTGAGCTGGGATGCTGAAAGGCTGCCCGGGCACCGCGGGGCATCACCCCCAGCAGGGCAGTCCTTTCTGCGGGATCGCTTCAGAGTTTCCCCGGCTCCCCTGTCCGGGAGGCCCCTGGGAGAAGGGGAGTGAGGGGGAGCCCCAGTGCCGCGGCCGCCCCCTCCTCCTCTTCCTCCTCCTCCTTCTTTCTCTGCATTTCTCGCAGGAACTGTCCAGAAACGTCGGCCTGTGGAGGCAGCCCCACGCTTTTGCAGATCAGGTCCAAGACAAACTCCAGATCCTGCCTGCGAAAGCTCTGTGGCCTGTAATGAAAGCCCTCAAGGAAAACTGTAAATATAGGAGCTATTGGCAAAATTCAGATCTGGCCTTGGGCTGGAACTGCCTCTCCCACAGTGGGAGGTTTGATCCCTGGTATTGGCGCAGGCTTGTGTTTCAGTCTATCTTAAACAGCTGGAAAACAAGATCTTTTTAATCTAGACATGGTTTTCTGCCTCCACTGGAAAGAGAAAAAGAAAGAGGGGGAGGAAGACAAAAAGAAAAAGCTGTAATAAAACACCTGGATGATGAGGAGTATGAAGGAGAAGTAGTAAGGGGCAAAAAGCCAGTGCCACTGTTAATGATTCTGCAGCTTCTAGTCCACGGCCTTGTATCGTTTGAGGGCTCAGATCATTAGTAGAAAATTATGTTCTGTTTTGGAAAAGAATTTCTGGTTGGCTTTTTGGCCAGCGCCGGTGGCTGCGTGAGCAGTCCTGGAGCCTGAAACCCTCGTCTGCTGTTGCGCGCCAAACGCGGGCAGGGCAAGGCTCCCTCATGGCAACCAGTCGATTCATTTCTGGTTTAGAAGGTTGGTTGCTTTTATAGGAACATCGATTCTTCTTGGAAAACCATATTTCTTGCTAGAAAATAAGCTGGTTTGGATGAAGACACAAGGATTTTAATTGGTAAAGCAAAATGTTTTGAGTTTCACTACTTTGGGTTTCTAAAGGGAGAGGGAGGGAGAGGAATTCCTGGTTTTAAGTTGCTTCTCTAAAACTCCAAAAATGCCTACAGAGCGTTTTCCAGATTATGAGAAAACACAGTTTTGTCTCCTTGAGAAACCGGCCCCGGGGCGACCCGCTCCACCTTATACTTTATTTTGTGTGTTTAGCCACGCTCAACTCACACAGGCCTCTTGTCTTGGAGGGAGGACCAGCACCACAGCGCCCCGCTCTCTGCCGAAGCTGCCGGCACGGCATCAGTAGCGACGATGGCCGTTGCGGCGCGTTTCCCTGCTCCTCAGAGGCCGTCGGAGGGCATGCCGCTCTGCCCCGCGGCAGCCGGGCGCTGCTGACAGCCCTTCTGAGCCGGTGCCCCGGGGGGGACGCGCTTCTCGGCCCATTACCCCTCTCCTCAGCCGTGTGCCGCTTAGCTGGGATTGACGGCGGGTCCGTACTTGGAGCGATGTCGTCCCAGACGCCTCCTGCCCCCTCGTTCTGCGCCCCTCCTGACCCACCGCGCTCGTAGCAGGGTTAAATCTAAAACCGCGGGAGACGATGGGATAATCCATCGCTCCCTGCCGCCACCAGCCCCAAGGGTTTTAGATCTGAAACTCATCCGAGACACCCTAATGGGGTGAGGAAGATTGCATCCACTTCCAGAGCCCCCGGAAGCCTGCGGAGGAGGCAGAAGCAGACCCCAGGTTCCTGGGGCCCCCCCAAGGCCTGCCATTGCAGAGGCGTGCGGGCTGTGTCTCAGGAAGGGTGTGAAGCAGACGGGGCACGAGGGCTGCGCTGCCTCGTGCTCCCCTCCTCGTGCCCGTGGGACTCCAGGGACCCCAGAGGAGTGGGGCAGGCAGAGCCCGGGCAGAGCATCCCCTGTCAGGGGGCCAGCGAAGCACTGTGCTTCAGTGCTCGTGTCCTCTGCATAAATGCAATTTCCCTGAATGTCAGAGGAAAGCATTACAGATAACACACTGTGTGTGTCTCTGACCCAGTAAGTGCTGAAATCACAGATCTCATTATTCTGACATGATAGAATTTTTTCCCTCCCCGCTGCAACCCTGCTGCTGTTGTTTTCCAGACTGCAGACATAATTGCCGAAGGTGCAAAGCCTCCGCAGACAAATACGTCTTGCCTACTTCCCTAAATCTAGCAAAACGCCAGCTCTGTGTGTGCATAAGAAAACGCTTTTAGATCACGCTCGTAAGCAGCACGTATTTCCATACGTGCCAGTCACAGTCAGGCTCACCTTTAGGGACGTGCGAGACGGCGGCGCGGCGCGGGGAGACGCGCTCCGCTCCCCAGCGCTTCCCAGGCTCGAGGTTTCAAGGTGCCACTTGCCAGCCAGCGCGTGCCATCAGGGGGTGCCGCAGCTGAGGAGAGGAGCCCTTTAGAGAGCGGTCCCGGATGTTTATTGTGCTTGATCTCGAGCACAGAGATCACAGGGGACTAACCACATTTGACTGGGTTGGACAGCGAGGGACCCCCTCTCCGGCTGGTAGGGGCTCGTTCCAGCAGTCTTTGGGCTTTTGGGCTCCTTAGAAGGTAAGGGACACGCAGGGACACGGAGCTAGCAGTGATGTGGGCAGCCCCGGCTGGTGCTGGTGCACCAGAGCAGCTGCCTCTGTACTGGGCTGCGTCTTCGCTAACGAGCTCTGTTAACAGACAGCACGTATTAGTTCGGCCGCCGTCATGGAGCGAGTCTGCTTGCAGGGTCTGTGCGAGCATCTCTGCTCTGCACCCAGGAGATCCCCGCGCCGATCTCTGCTTTCTGCTGCCACCCAGACGTGCAGAGGTCCTGCTCGGAGGCAGGGGTCCGGCACAGGGGACACCACAGCTTCTGGAAACCTTTCCCCTCAAGTGCTGAGGAAAGGCCATTTGGTTATTATAGTCAGTTTAGTTAAAAAGGAGAAAGATTCCCCCTAGACTCCACCTTTGCGATAATTTTTCTGTAATTTTCCTTCGAGGTGGGTCAGGTGAAAAGCTCTGTCTGCAGCCTGGGTCTTGGAGAGGGAAAGGGCTGTTCTTGCAGGTGAGATCAAGGAGGAGGAGCCGGCCCCTTTTCGGGGTCACTGGGGCCCTCTCCGCACGGGCGCCTTCCCTGACCAGAGGACGTTTTCCTGCTTTTGCTTTCATCTTTCTGCCCGTTTGCTTTTTTCAGCTCTTTCCTAAAGTTACGTTCCTTAGCGAACATCTTTTAATCAACTTTACGAATCCACCTTATAGCCAGTACCCCTAAATGTTTTTCATTGCGGCAGCATCGGTTCAGCCGTGCAGTAATGCAGCAATCGAGCAGGGCCTTAAACAGAGGGGGTAGGGAGGAAGAGTTATAAAGTTTGCTGTTCAGGAGCAGAAAGCAAGGACAAGCACCCCGAGGACGCTGGGCTGCGGAAGGCAGCCTGCTCCAGGGCAGAAATGCCATTAAGAGGATCTGCCAGGTGTGAAGTCCCAGCTGAGCCTGCCTTGCATTCTCCTAGACTTAGGGACTTTCAAAGCACCTGCGTAGCGCGCAGAGCTCAGCAGATGGTAGGAAAGAGGGGAAGGGTGAATGTTAGCTTGAATTTTGAGTGACTTTATGATGCCGCTGCATTCGTGCCCCTTTACTGCAATTTCTTTCAGATATTTGTGAAGCGGCTTGTCGATCCTTGCACAAATGCTGGTGAGCGGATGGCGTGCCTCTGAGCAAGGGTCGGGGCTGAGAGAGGTGCGGGCTTTCACTGCCCAGAGTGGAAATGCCTCATTTTGGAAGCAGTTCTGCTCTAGGAGGGTGGACAGAATAACCGAGCTGAGAGGTGGTCTGTGCTGTCGTCGTGCCGTCCCTTCTGTCCAGGATTTCATAATGTCGTCTCTGATCATTCATCAGCGATCAAAACCGATTTCACGTGATTAAGATCACCAGTGACACACCTGAAATGTGAAAATGGAAAGACAGCAGTGAAGGCACGTGTTCCTGGAGAGCCGACGGGCTGAGAAACAGCATTGCCTAACGGGTTCTTTACCATAAACCAATAAATCACTGAGATCAATAGACCTTCAGAGATAACTCAGATATGGTTAAAAAGGAGAAAAGCAGAGGGTTAAATTAATCAGATAAATTGCTCACTGAAGAGTTTGGCCAGCCTTTCTCACGAGAGTGCTAGGCTAAAGAAATGCTAATAGAAGCTTACGTAGGGATATATTACCCTTCATCCACGTAGACCCCAAAGCACTTAACAAACTTCATAGGCGCATATTTCACTGACTTTTATCTTTGAAGTTCCTTCTGCAATTCGGGCTGGTTTAATTACTGCAAGGGCACGGGGAGCTTGTGCGCAGGATTTTAAGATGAGGTACGTACGGTGAGGAGGACGGATCTCCTGCCTTCAGCAGCGGCGGGACCGGAGAAAGCCACCAGCACGGTTGCATAGCTGCTTGCCGTTGTTAAAACTGCATGGGGCAAAATGAAATCAGATTAAATCCTGTGATTTAGAGCCAGGTTGAGCTCCTCGTCCTCATCCGAAAACGGCGGTGATTACATTTCTTACTCGGGGCGGCGTTAGGCACCAAAGCGGTCCCTCGCGGCGCTGGCGGGGTGGGCAGTGCCATCGCAGGGCACTGTTTCACAGGCACAGAGGAGGTGACATTTCCCATCATCGCACGGTCTGACAGTACCGACATTATATTTCTGCGAACCGGGGGCTCGGGTCGTCGCTCGCCTACCTCTGCCCTCGCCTCCCATAGATGCCCAGTAAAACTGGGAGGGTGATCTTTTTGTCTTGCTGCCACATCTCACCCTGTTTGCTGCCACGGCCTGGGGGAGGCTTTTCATATACTTTATCCCAGATTTTCCCTGAGGTATGATGGCCTTTGATGGCCCGACCGAAACACAGACTGTGCTTTGCCTGCTAAACCCCGCCAGCCTCGCACAGGGCCTGAACGCTAGCAGAGCCTCCCAGAAGGAATTTCTCTCTGGCTCCCTGGGAGGTTTTGGCAGTCTAGTCTCTGTCCAAACAATCATTATTAAAGCTGTGTTCAAACACGCTCGTGTTTGCAGAGTTGTGCAGTGGGGGGCCGGAGGCAGCAGAAGACAGGGTGGAGGTGGCAGATGTGCTGGGGAGGATCTGAAACCGGGGTTTCCCTCGTTGCCCAAGTGCTGATGAGCAGTGCTCGCTCTCAGGCACACTCAGTACATCTTACGTTATGCCATGCCCTGATATTTCAGTTCCGAGTGGGAAAGTCAGCACCGCCATCCATCTGCCAGCACAGATCCAGCGGGGTCTCATGGACCCCAAGCCCTTGGCACAGCCTCTGCCTGTCCTCACGCTGTCCTGACTTTGAGGTCGTGTTATGATGTTACTGTTATAGCTAGGAAACTGAGGCACGGGGAGATCTGGGAGCCAGGTCTTTCGGTATTCAGGCACTCAACTCCTGCTCGAGGCTGATTTGGATGGAGAGGAGTATCGGCGTGCTAGTACGTGTGGGTGCAACCGTTCGGGGATGCTGTCCTGCGCCTTTACGGCCCCAGACTGCCCTAGCTCCTCTTCAGATGGAGTCACTGTGGGAAGCCCAGCAGGCTCCGCTCCTCCGGTGGAAACGGGAGTGGGTCGGGCATCCAGGAGGACCTTGCTTGCGCTGTGTTTGTAGGAGCTCACTCTAGCAGGATCTGCAGACCCTGCCTTTGTGCCCGTAAGGGATCTCTGTCCGTTCCAGGCCCTGGCAGTGGTGTCTCTGTGCAAAGCTCTGACTTCAAATCTCCCCGGTTAGAAAAATGCAGAGTGCAGACATTAACATCTGTAAGAGGGGTCCCTGCACAGTTGCAGAGGGAAGAAGCTGCCCGTCTCTCCTTCGCCCGTCCCTGGCACCTGCCTTGCACCCAGCCTTCCTTCCTCTGCCCCCTCCACGGGGGAGCGAGTGGGAAAGCTCTCCTGGAGAAATGCACTTTGCAGGTTGGCCTGGTACCGTGCTCAATGGAAACCTGGCGGCTGCATCCGCTGCTTAAGAGCCTTCCCCTTGTGCAATAACCTCTCATTATTTTTTAATGTTGTTGTAACTTTATGGCTTAATCAGTATTTGCAATTTGTTAGTAGTCCAAGCTGCAATAAAATTGTTTTCCAGGTACTGAAACATCCTATCAAGGTTTGTAAAGCAGTGGTTCTTAGTTTATCACACTCATAAAAAGCACTGGCAACTTGACAGATATAATAACTTTTTTTATCAAGTGTCTAATTTGAGAGGAAATTAAGCCATACATTACATGCCGATCTGAGCTGGAATTGGAAAAAGACCCAGCCACCCTCTCCCCACCCCAGCGAGTTTCCTTTCTCATCCCAGCCTCTTCTGCACGGAAAAGACTATTTAAAGCTGGCCGTGCTTCTGCATTCGCTCTGCAGTATCCTCGGATTGTGTGTGTATTTTTACAGGGCACTGCACACTTAATAAAAAATTATTTATGTGGCCTGCATTGATGTCACAGCAGTGAAACAATACCTTTCCTTTACTGCAGCAGAGTGGTGATTTATACGAGTGCCTGGAAAAGCTTCCTCGAAATGCAGTGCAGATGCTCCAGGCCACTGTAACAGCCACTATATCCAGTTTACTTATGGCCCAAGATTCTTGAATCAGGGAGGTGAGTCTGGGTGCTTCCATTTACGGCATCCGTCTCAGGGTGCCCGGGGGGGCTGGGACTTCGCCGGCATGAGAAAAGCTGGTCCTTTTCAGGCCTCTGAATAATTGCGTTCCTGCCCTCAGAATTTTGGCCGGTCTAACGTAATACCCCCACGATCCCAAGTAGGTCTGCTCGAAAGAGCGCTAGTGAATTGCGTGGGGTCTGCTTTGTAATTGCCCCCCAAAAGCCCTTCCTTTGCGAGGCTCATCGTGCTCCCTTCTAGTCTGTGCTTCAAACCGTGCCCCCCATCTCCCGCGTCCGCAGCCCCAGCCCTTGTCCTGCCCCTCTCACCTGCGCCTCGCTGCTGCGCTCGCCCCCCATGGCAGTTGAGGGAGGGAACGCCGGCTGTCCTCAGGCACTCGTTTTAAGGATCATTATTTTGGTGTTTAATTCCGGTACTGATTTCCCCCATTCCCATAAGTGGTACCAAAATGCCAATAAGCAATTGAGCAACTAGCATGGATCACCCGGAGACAGCTTTCTAAAGTAAGACTTCCAAAGCAATGCCCAGGTCTCCCATTGCCTCCTGCAGGCAGAGCGCCCTTCCTCGAGCGCTGAGAAGTTTAAACGCTTGCTGAGGCCAGAATGAATCTGCACTGGAAGCCTGGAGTAAAAGTCAGACGCTGCCTACAAGCCGCACACTGTATTTGTTTAAATTTTCATGCTAGCGAATGTCTGTGACACAGGAGACAGGTTTATGGAGAGCGAAAAAAAATGTTGACAAATGGCCCAGTAATCAACTGGAACATGCAATAAATCATTGGAGTGCCAATAACACTTCCAGGACGAGTTGCGAAAGGTCATTACGATGCCACCATGTATCATGCAGCGCCAAACAAAGCAAAGAGAACATGTTGGGAATAGGATTACGGGAGAAGCATCTGTCAGTTCTAATTAAGAATTAACTGTGGATCCTATATAAAAAGATGTGTGGTTTATTCCTATCTCCCTCCTTTTCCCACTTAGCTCTCCATTTTTCCCTCTCCAAAATAAAACTCAATTACTTAAAAAAAAAACCCTCTGTCATTTAATCTATTCAACAGCAGCGAAAATAACCCAATGTGACAAAAGAGTGAAGGCTGGAAGGGAGGGACAGGATTCTCTCTGGCTTCTGCAGCCTCTGTAGCATGCAGGAGGGTGGCTCCGAGCCTGCCCTGATTGCCCGAAATCCCAGAAGTCCTTTGGCATCTCTGAATCGTGCATCTGCGATGGCTGCAGAGGCAGAAAATGTACAAACCGAAACACTCCAGCCCCGCCTTGGTGTGGATGAGGGGTGGAAATGGAGAGAGCTTGGGGGCTGAGATGCTGAAAAGCTTTTGGCTACCGCGGGAAGGAAACGCAAGGTAAGTAAGTGACAATAAAATGAAGTAGAAAAGTTAACGAGAGGGGAAACCCAGCAGAGAAGAGGCATGGGGCAACCAAGTGATGCGCCCTCGGAGGGAGCGAGGGGTCTGCGAGCCCGTTTCACACCAACCACATCCTCCTTCCACAGCACGTGTTGCTCAGAGGCACCCCGCACCTCTCACCGATCTCCGGGATTTCAGCCCCTCCGGCTGGTTGCCCATGTTATTGGCACTGGGTCTCGCCCAAAGGCAGCAGGAGGGATGGCTCTTGAGCGGTTCACCTGATCAGCCGTGTCCGCCTTGACGAGCTGCGTGAGGAGCCCATCACCTCCGTTGCTGCAAGTGACCCTCCCTGCATAAGCATCTCATAAATCCCCCCCGGCACCTCCTTCTTTTCACCTTGTCTTCCCTCTCCTCCTTCAGGCTCCCTTTTCTCTCTCTCCCCATTAATCTGAGTTGCATTTTGTCGTGTGGGCGCCTATCCCAGGGCTCCTGCTGAGAGGGCTATGCAAGCAGCATGCTTTTCTTTATTATTATTATTTTTCCC